>JACEFZ010012589.1:0-35000 GCA_014155875.1 Cepaea nemoralis | reverse complement strand
AGTCAACCATACACAAACTGGCAGAAGGTAAGAGTAAAAGGAAACCACCGCTGTATTTTCCCAAGAAAATCATGCCTGTAAAGGAAATTGATACAGATAACGACGTTAATGGGGATTCTATTGGAATCTCTTCATCCGGTAGAGAGCATCATGTGCTACAGGTGATACCCGATCATCGTCAAGCAACTGTATGCAAATTAAAGGTTTAAAATATTCTAAATGTTGGTTCATGGAATGTCAGAACACTTAGCCAGAATGGAAAATTAGATAATATCAAGGAAGAAATGGAAAATATGACGATACAAATATCAAAGATGAGTGAAATGCTATGGCCATGGGCGGAGGAAAATGTTTCGATAAGTATATAATTATTTACTCAGGAGGGAAGGACTACAAAAGGAGTTGGCATAATTTTGGACCAAATGAGTGCTAGTACTGTTGAAGGAATTTGGACAATCTCAAATAAAGTATTATTAGTGAAACTCCATGGCAAACCTCTGAATATTAACATAATACAAGTATATGCGCCAACAGCAGACTGTAAAGAAGAAGATATATATATATTTTATAACGAATTAGACATGGCGAGAACCATTGCAAAAAATGTGAAAGGACTGGCAGCTTCGGGTATTTCAATGCCAAAGTAGGTAACGAAAAGGTAAGTGGTCTCTCTCTCTCTCTCTCTCTCTCTCTCTCTCTCTCTCTCTCTCTCTCTCTCTCTCTCTCTCTCTCTGCCAAACGGCTGCATTACTTTCTGACCATCCCTCCCTCTTTAAAATAAATATCTCCTATAATAATAAATGCCAGTCTCTCTGGTCTAGGGAGTTACACGACTTTCTCCGTAATCCCGTATACTCTCGTAAATAATGTGATGTGCGCGAGAATTGGTACGGATTCTCTCCGCGTCGGTAACTTCGGGGTATGTGAGCCGGTCGCTCAGACAGCAATGGCAAACTACTGAGCATAATCTTGCCAACAAATCAGCAATCAGCTGAAAGATGCTGATGTTGACAGTGATGTCCTGTAAATGATATGCGAACAAAAAAAATAATAATAAATCATACAATTTGAATGCGCATGCGTTTCCCTAGTTGCTTAGAGCATATTTAAAATATAATAACACAATAGTACTGTCTTGATTGATCACTACACTTATTAATAATTATGTTCATGCATTCTGATGAATGATCTGATACCTAAAAGAAAAACAAATAGACAAGCAATGAGCAGGGGACATGAGCATCTAATATTGTTACAAGGGAGATTACTAGAATTTGAAAATGAAATCATATACCTAGCTATAATATATTAAAAATATTAATAATCTCCATTATTCTTTCTTAGAAATCGTAAAGTTAAAACTAAAGTAAGATATTATACTCAAAGCTAATATTTTTAGCTGCTTATTTATAATGAAAAAACGTTTAAATCTTTACTTATTATATTTTATAATCAACTTCAACTATTTTTATTCCAGGTTTATAAATAAATTTCTTAATAGTATACTTTTAATTAGTTTCATAATTATGTTTTAAGTAACATTTTTTTACTGGTCTCCAAGGCCACACTCACTTTAAAGAGAATTAATCAGAGAGAGAGAAGAGAGAGAGAGAGAGAGAGAGAGTGTGTCATTTGATATCATTGTCACACTGATACGAGAGGCAAATGATGATAATGAGAAAGGATGAGTCAGAAAATAAGAGAGACATAGAAAGACGAAGTGAGAGATTGTCAGCAATTTATACTCATTTATTATTAATGAGTGACAGTCAGGATATGAATGAGATACATGAACTAATGACAGCAGAGACAGAACCTGAACCCTCAGATGAAAATGCAAGTGCAATAAAGAACCTGAAGAATGATAAATCATCAGGATGTGATGAGATACATTTTTTTAAAATCTTGCATATCCCTTACAGGACGTTGCAGTAAACACCAGCATTTTTCAGCTGCTGTTGATGTACTAGGCAAGGTTTACGTTCAGTAGGTTGCCATAGCTTTCTGAACGACCGGCTCACATACCCCTTTAAGATACCAGCGCTGCGCGAACCGCTGCCGATTCTCACAGCTGCTGTTTTCCCCATGTGGATATACGGGATTACGAACAATGTTGTTAAACCCTTGGCCAGGGAGGCTGGCACGATGAGATACCAGCTGAACTAATTAAAGCGGGAGGAGAAGAAAGCATACACATCTATCACGCATTATGTAACAAGATATGGAAATATATATGTGTGTGTGTGCGTGTGCGCGCGTGCGTGCGTGTGTGCATGCGTGTGTATGTGTGTGTGTGCATGCACGTGCGCGGGAGTGTGTGCGTTACTTAATTCTGGGAAATAACGCTAACATGTCAGACATACTCACCACTTCTGCCAGAGCGGAGATGACCTTCCCCAAGGTTGTCAGTGATTTGTTGATGTTGGCGCCTTCCTTGAGTCGGGTGCCCTTAGCTCCCGTGGAGTCTGCTCGCTCACTGCCAGCAAGATCCACCAGGCTGATCTTGCTCACCTGTGGAAAGGAGATGCGTGCTTCAAATATCCGTTACCTTTCCGTCTCTACCATGGATGCAGTTGAAATGTATGGCCGTGTTTAGTCTTCTCTTCATTTCCTCATCTGTGGGTAGGCTTTTCAAATTTAGAAATTTATCCTGGGCAGTAGCCCATTAAGCTTGCTCTGTTTGTTTGCCAACTGCAGAAGGAGTTTTACATCAGTTGTGTGAATACCAGACTTCCGAGTTTGTGGCCCCTGGCAAAAATAGTCAGATGTTTGATCTACTGCCCCAGGATAGATCAAGGGTGAGCCATCTGTGCTCGAACCATGTCTACATGAAGAAAAGGCGAGTGTTATTACCTCTAGACCACCCCATTCACTTTCCTTCCACCTGTAATCGAACCATGTCTACATGAACTATTGGGGGAGGGGGGGGGAACCATCACCTCTAGACCACTCCATTGTCTTTCTGTCTGTGATCGAACCATATCTACATGAACAATAGTATGGTGCCATTACATCTAGACACACCCCCCCCCCCCCAATCCCCTTTTTATCTGTGATCAAACCGTGTCTACACGAACAATGGGCGATTGGGCAGGAAAGGGAGACTGCGTGGTCGCGAGGTATAGTGTCCGCCTCGAGTGCTGGAGGTCCCGGGTTCAAGCCCCGGTGAGGACCGGGATTTATTTCACGTGGACTTCTAGTAATAAAATTTCCCCTGGTCTCTGGGTAGTGAGATAGGATGCCCGTGTGTATTGTTGCGCACGTAAAACAATCCCTTGACAGTTGGAAATCGAAAAAGAGTAGTCTAACGGCGCTGCCCGGGCAAATTTCGAATTAAAGATCTACCCAAAGTATTCCAGGATCTTCGCCGATGCTACGGAGTTCGTGCACTGAGCTGAGTTTCTCCAAACCCAGGTTTGAGTTGGGAGGAAAACGGAGCACTTATGGGTTACACCATGTGCAGTGATGTTGATCCATCGACTAAACTAAACTAAATTAAATGGGCGAGTGTCATGACTTCTACGCTACACCACTCACTGATATTACCACGCCATTACTCTTGCTGCAGAAACTTCTTGGTCAAAAAATACAGTCAAGGGTATACTACACGAACAATAACTAAACAAGTCTAGGCGACCAGTTTGGTTCAAGATCAACAACAGCACCTCCCCACTACGCTTAACAGATTCTGTACCAAACAAAAGGTAGGTTTGGACCAAATAAAAAATGAAAGACGGAAATGAGAAATAGTGTCACAATTATCGCTTAAAAGTTGTTAATATGGTAGCAGACATATTTATTATAACTCAATAACAACATTTTGATGATATATAAGCCCCCCCCCCCCCCCTCCTACCCCCGGCAGATACGGGAAGTTGCTTAAGACGATTAATCATTCATGACACTTAATGAGTTAAGGGAACACAGTTATCGTCTCAATGAGAATAGATAATAGAAAACATAGACAGACATTCGAACAAATATGTGAATGAACACAAGTAAGAAAAGTAGTACCTTCTCCCCGGCCATTTTTGTTTCTTTATCAACCCGCGTCTGGCTGAAGATGATGGTGAAGACGGCGTGTGATCGGCTACTAGTTTCATTCATGTTGGTGGCTGCCACAGTTCTAGCCTTGTTGCCTTCATCTATCAAGTTGTTGATGTCATCGAAGGACTGCACTGCCAGTTTGGATAGGTCTTCCACGTAAGGTCCCAGTAGGGGATGTTCTCTGACCTTGAGGCTGTTCTTGTTGCCAGGGTTCAGGAGATCCCTCACGCGCTCACAATAGATCTCGAAATAGCTCACCTGGGATGGAAACAAACATACTTCTATTTATCACTTAGGTAGCGTCTTGTAATTATACAAGTAAATAAAAATATTCCTAGGCAGGTGAATCGGTACAGTTATCTAGGAACAGTCATGCCATCTGATGGGAGATGCCTTGAAGAGATTAGAACAAGAATTGTCATGGGTAAGGCTAGCCTTTTGCAAGATGGAAAACATACTGACCAATAAAAAGATGTAATTTGCAACGAGAAAAGGAGTGTTGAGGTGCTACATAGAACCTGTACTTTTATATGGATGTGAAGCCTGGACAATGAGCAGACAAGCTGGAAAACATCTGATGGCTGTGGAAATGTGGTTTCTGAGGAAAATGCAAAGAATACCATGGATAGACAGAAAAACCAATGAACAAGTCCTACATGAAACAAATGAAAATTGTAAACTGATTAGAGAAATCAGACTTAGACAGTCAACATTTTTGGATATGTTATGGAGAAGAAATAAATTTGAGAACTTGGTGACAACTGGCAAGATCGACGGGAAGAGAACAATAGAAAGGCAGATAAGTAAATACCTGGATGGCTTGGGCATATGGCATGGTAGAGACAAGAACACAGAGCTGATCCACGACTCTAGTGATCGAGTGAGATGGCGAAACAATACCACCCATGCTTACCGGCAAGGCACAGGATGATGATGATGATGATGATGAGCGTCTTGTGCAATGTAGTTAACCTACCCCTATTTGCAAGTAGAGTACAACCCATCTCATTATATGAAATAAACAGTCAGTGGCTTTGTTGGAACAATACGCGCGGATTTCATGAAAACGTGTTCAGGCCTCAACAAGGAAACAGATAATTAACTTTTAGATTTAATTATTCAAATAGTGTTCTTTTCCCATGTATTTGTATCGGTGTGTGTTTGTTATTTCTCTGCTGACTACGGCTTTGGCCGCAACGTCCGTGTTGTTACTTGTTGTCGCGTTCTAGTAAAGGTAAACCACCTACTTCTGGTTATTTGGTGATTCATTCATGATGTATTGAAAGCACCAAGGACAGCGACCCGTGGAGATGCATGAAGGCCTACGCCAGCTGACAGTGCACAGGATAATGATGATCATATACCAAATGCCTTCAGCGAGGCAGGGTGATTAAATAAATCTTGTGATGAATGTGAATCTCCATGACTTGACCAGACAGCAAGAACATTAGTCAAAAAGAGGGAAGCCAAAGAACAGAGCTATGCAGGTGGCCACAACAGAATTGTCAACCGGCACAGAACTGGTTTTTGTCAGCTGCCACAATCTGCGGGAGATACCGAGGAGGGGATCTGAGCACCTATGGGCTGAATGGTTCAATGTTCAACCTTCCTGAGACTCTCTCGGCTTACAACGAGACTCAGCAATGAGGATTGCAATGAGACAAGACAATCCTCATTGCTGACCACTTCGCCACTGTGGCGAAGTGGCGAAGTGGTCAGCAATGAGGATTGTCTTGTCTGATGTGGGCAGTCATGTCAGTGTGTGCCAGCCTCTTGCAGCGCTGGGAAATTATTATTATTATTATTATTATTACCAAATATTGTCCAGTGTGTGCCGCGTGGTTACACACCCGCTTCACACGCGTGATCCGGGACTGTTTCCGGATCCGGTCAGGGATATGCACTACTGAAGAGCTCAAATGAGGGCCGAAACTCGAGTATAGTGCTTCCATATTGACGTGGATAGGCCTTAGGTTCATACCAGAATGTGATCGGCGTTGCCAGTAGTGGGTTGTGCTCAATATTTAAATTATTATTATTATTATTATTATTATTATTATTATTATTATTATTATTATTATTATTATTATTTATTATTATTTGAACTTTCAGACACAGCTTGAGAAAGCAGTGTGAATTTTATTACTATTTTAACTGTGTACATGACACCTACTGCTGATGTGTGTACAAGGTCTTAGGAATGACTCCGCCACGTTTTGCTAGTCTATTCAGTGAGTCATCAGACTCCTCCATTCTTCTGATAGCACCACAGATAAGTTAGTTGCATGTCCTTTACAGGCCGTCGCAGTCAACCCCAGCATTGTTTGGCTGTTTGCTATCTCTTGGCAAGTTTATGTTCAGTAGTTTGCTATTGCTTTCTGAACGACCGGCACCTATACCATTTCATAAAAAATAAAAACAAACGTAAGGTGATATGCTGCCAAATCGCCCACAGCTGTGTTTCGAATGCGGGTATGCGGGATTACGAACTGCGTCCGTAACTCCATCGCCACGGAGCTTTATCGCATAGGTCTTGTAGGCTCAAGTCATTCTATAGGGTGTTTATAAAGTCTCACTACACTTTGTATGTAGAACAGCTGTTTGTTGAGAGTATGTTTTCCGTTTGCAAGACATACAATATACTCTCCAACAAACATCTGTTCTACATACAAAGTGTAGTGAGACTTTATAAATCCTGTAGTGTGGTTCCATCAACCTCTGCGTTGTTGTCTTGAATTATGGCATGATTCTTAGCGTTGATAATACGATTACTGGCGCAGCGTTTGCGGGGAATCACACGATCAACGAATTCTCCTGCGCTGTTCTGCCGTGTTAGATATGTTCAGGGTCTGGCTGCTAGAGGAATAGAAAGCCTACCCGTTCCTGGGATTCTCGACATTATGCAGCCACACCACAACTCGGTGTCCCCTAGAAAGCGGCTAACAAAATGCGAGATCTGCCAGTGCAGAATATGTGAGTCTCAAACTCGAATTTCTTGACTCGTTCGTGTTTCT
This sequence comes from Cepaea nemoralis, assembly GCA_014155875.1. NCBI lineage: Eukaryota > Metazoa > Mollusca > Gastropoda > Stylommatophora > Helicidae > Cepaea > Cepaea nemoralis. Next base: position 27,939 of record JACEFZ010012589.1, on the reverse strand, counting down.
AAATCTCCTTCTGTGGGTATGTATGTATATGTGAAAGTGCGTGTTTGTGTGTGTGCAAATGTCAGCCAATTCTGTTGAGCTGTTTAAGCAATACGGATGGTGATTGATTGCCGCACGAAATCCCCTCTTCCCGCCCTGTGTGTGATGTCGTGAACCGCTGTGTCCTGGCCACAGAAACGACAAACAGGATCCGCCGGACGTGCCACACTCATTGATCAATTTTTTGTCTGTGACGTCATTAGGGCCACGGAATTTTCTAGAGTTTAATGGAACCGGGGGTAGTGGAATATTATATTTATCCGCCCGTCCGTCCGTCCTTTTGTCTGTCTGTCTGTCTGCATGCCTGTCCCATCCAAAATTCACCCAACCGTCTGTCTGTCTGTCTGTCCCATCCAAATTTCACCCGTATGTCTGTCTGTCTGTCTGTCTGTCTGTCTATCTGTCTGTCTGTCTGTCTGTCTGTCCGTCCGTACGTCCGTCTGTCTTTGTAACATACTCATGTTCACTGTCATCAGACGTCGAAGTGGTCGAACTGATTAAGAGCACTCTCTCTTCAACTGCCGTTGAGCTGAAGGCGAGGTAGGGCGTTCAATCCCAACATCGATATTTAGTTGGACTCAAACGTTGGCTTCTCGTTCAGACACCAGCGGTAACCGATTGAACGTACACTGGTCAGCAGAATAAACCTAGGGTTGATCCCAACGTACTGCAAAGAATATATAACTTAACAAAAATCAAGGAAACAGGTGCCTCTGAATGGAATGTGGAAAAACGACGGGCAATTCTTGCTCAAGGAACTTTCCACCAACCAGAAGATCAATTCTTGCTCAAGGAACTTTCCACCAACCAGAAGATCAATTCTTGCTCAAGGAACTTTCCACCAATCAGAAGATCGCTCTCCGAAGAGACGCAGTCTGATTGGCTGTGTCTGCTGGAGTCCAGACAATATGTACCCTGTGACCTCTGAGCTTTAAACTATTTCGGGACAATCTAGCTAGTGGGTGTCTGTGACACAGTGACCTCAGCTCTACGGCCAAGGCGGGAGGGGGGGGGGGGGAAGCGAGTAGGGCACGTAAATATAGACAGACATAGACAAGGCGACAAGCAGACACACAGGCAGACAGACAGATAGATAGACATACAGGCAGGCAGTCAGACAAGCAGGCAGACAGACAGACGGTTGGGTAAATTTTGGATGGGACAGACAGACAGACAGACAGACAGACAGACAGACACGTACACACACGGTTTTTTCAGGGTTGTGTCACATTGATTCACACACACATACATATATATAGAACCATTCACACAAAAACACACGCACCACACTGAAATAATTACACACACATTTACAATTGTCAATGATGGTCTTGTGGGAGATGTACCGGGTGACACAAACATAAATACACGGTCATGCAGATGGGATCTTGTCAGATGGATGTGAGCAGGGATATATATATATATATATATATATATATATATATATATATATATATAGAGAGAGAGAGAGAGAGAGAGAGAGAGAGTATATGTGTGTTTGTGTGCGTATGTGTGTGAGAAAGAGAGTATGTGCGTTTGTGTGTGCGAAAGTGAGAGAGAGAGAGAGAGAGAGAGAGAGAGAGAGAGAGAGAGAGAGAGTAAGAGTATGTGTGTTTGTGTGTGCGTATGCGTTTGCGTGTGAGAGAGAGAAAGAGCGAGAGAGAGAGTATGTGTGTTTGTGTGTGCGTATGTGTGTGAGAGAGTGTATGTTTGTTTGTGTGTGCGAATGTGAGAGAGAGTATGTGCGTTTGTGTGTGCGTATGTGTGTGTGTATGCGTGAGAGAGAGAGAGAGAGAGAGAGAGAGAGAGAGAGAGAGAGAGAGAGAGAGAGGGGGGTGTGAGGGAGAGGGAGAGAGGGGGAACCGCTAAAGTAAGAGAGATAAAGAAAGACAAAAAAGTGAGACAGAGGGAGATAGAGAGAGAAAAAGGGACAGACGTCGAGAAAGAGAGCATAGAGAGAGACAGAGAGGGATAAAGAGAGAGAGACATACAAAGAGTGAGAGAGACAAAGAGTGAGTGAGAGACAGACAGGCAGATAGACATAGAGAGAGTCTGAGAGAAACAAAGAGTGAGTGAGAGGTTGAAGAGAGAGACAGCAGCAAAGAGTGAGAGAGAGAATCAGAGAGACAGACATCGAGAAAGAGAGAGACAGGGAGGAACAAAGAGTGAGCTAGAGAGAGCGAGAGAGAGAGCGAGAGAGAGAGAGAGAGAGAGAGAGAGAGAGAGAGAGAGAGAGAGAGAGAGAGAGAGAGAGAGAGAGAGAGACTAAAACCCTACAAGATGTCCCTCCAAGCGATCAGAAAGGGTCCAATGTTTCCCAAGCTCACCACATCGATTGGCTGGACCTGGCAATGGCTACACTACAGCCCCGAAGATCAGAAATAGAGAGAGAGGCAGAAACCATCCCAGGATCAACTCTCTCAGACGTGATTAGCACACGGGAGGAGGAGGACGTGGAGGGACAACTACATTCCAGCCACGCGATATTGCGAAATATTTCATTTCCACAGATTGTAAAAATGGAGAGGGAGATAGAGCGAGATAAATTGATTTTCACAATCTGCAGTAACATGAGAGCTACAAGAAAACACTGGCAGATCTCGATAACTAGAGAGATACAAGGAAAACAATGGCGTATCTCCAGAGATAAAACACCAGAGAGAAATAAATGGATTGACGGGTGGAGACATATTTACAAGAACTGATCATTGACGTCAAGCGAGACAAAAAACATACGGAAACATACACACGCGCGCACTACATACGAAATGAGATTGTATATAAATTTATCTGATGTTAGGAGGAGGGGGAAGAGGTGGAAGAGGAGGAGAAGAAGGAGTAAGAAGACGAGGAGAAGAGGCAAAAACTAACAAACACACACACAAACGCGCTGACAACTGACATGGTTACTCATGTGATCACATAGGAATTTATCTCATGATTTTTAATTGTTGTTGTTTTTTTCTTTTTTGCTGCTGCTCGCTTTGTACCCAAGCTTAGTCGATGCACATGGTACTAACCCTAGTGCACTGGACTGATCTGTCTGTGTGTGTTGTGTGTGTGTGTGTGTGTGTGTGTGTGTGTGTGTGTGTGTGTGTGTGTGTGTGTGTGTGGATCAGCTTTCCATATTACCAGTGTCCCTCGCCATCAAACGAACCCACTTCGACTTCAGAGGTACTTGTAACTGAGGTCTCCACGTCAAGGACGAGAAGTCAACATTTTAGTCGGGCTGACGGGTGAAGGGGCTGAACTCGCTACCTCGGCATACGCACGTCGGATGTTTAAGATTGAGCATTCTTATCCATTCGGCCGTGCTGACCTACATCCAATGAAATGAACTGCACAGGTGGGGTACAGAACATGAGGACAGAAGAATATCACATACGTGCATACCGGCTCCGTGGTCACGGCTTTACGGATGCAGTTCGTAATCCCGCATACCCCGTTCGAAACACAGCTGCCGGGAATTTCGCAGCAGATTGTCTTGCATTGGTTTTGACCAAATGGTATGAATGCCGGTCGTTCAGAAAGTAATGGCAAACTACTGAACGTAAACTTGCCAAGAAATCACAAACAGCCAAAATAAATGCTGGGGTTGATTGCTACGTCCTGTAAAGGATATGCAATTAACTACTAACATACATATTATTACCACCATATTTTAATTCTTGGGGAACGTCGGTTGCGTTGTAACTAGACTCAATGGTTGTTGGTTCGATTCGCAGCTGGGCCAATTCGAATTTTTTTTTAAAATTGACCAGGATTACCCAGGTCGACCCAGGCTAACAATGAGTTGGGAAGTGCAGGCGGCAGGCGGGACACTAACAAAATCACCCACCGAGTGTCGTGTGGTGGATACGAATATGGGTGTAGCACCGTGTGTCCAATGCTCATCAGTTATCAGTTATCAGTTGGGGTATCTTCATTGCACTCCGGACATGTCCATAGGTGCTCAGATCCCCCCTCCCCCCAGCTCATTCAGGTGCATAACAGGGCTTTTATTTACGTACTGGGATGGTTGAGGGACAGGGACAGTAGAAACACAGGATGTACACGCTAGCATTCCGGCTTCTCCCGGCTCAGGAAAAATGGTGTTTCACTATATTCGACAACACACATTGGAATCCGTCTCACTGCGGAATTCCTGAGAATGAGAGAAAAAATCGATTGGCTAAGGAGGGAGCAATAAAAGAACAACCTGATGTACCCGTTACATACCACCAAAAGAAAAGAATGATCAAATTCAGTCAGAAAGCTACTAAACCTGCTCAAGATGACTACCACGTTATGGACAGACCAGAACAAATCATCATTTTGCGCCTCAGAACAGGATATAATAGAGTACGCAATCACATGTATACATAATTAAAGATTGGTGAATCAGCCATGCGCACATGTGGATTGGCGCCGCAGACAGCAGATCACATACTCCAAGACTGCCCAAAATACAACATATCTAGACAAACTTTCTGGCCTAGGGACACAGGAGCGGAAAATAAACTCTACGGACCACTGAGTACACTAAGAAGGACAGTTAAATCCATAACAGAGACGACATTGGAGTTATAGACACATTTAAAACTAGCGAAAGACGAAGATTATGTTCCGCCACCTAGATACCTGCCAAGAAACTTCAGCAGAAAAGAAAGCTATATTATCTTAGCTGGAAACATCCAATGACGACCAGCAACAGATCGAACCAATGAGAAGATTAGACATATGTTTGTCACACCACAATATTACTTTACTGAAATGTGACATGTAGCTAGTTGTCATTGCAACATTTATTGCTTCTAAAGCCAGTAATTATTACAACATTCAGAGCAGAAATCTATCGGGGGAAAAGTATGCGCCATGAAATCGTATACATCGTCCCTGGGCGGACTTGACATTGTGTGCAGATGAACGCTGCAGATCTTAAGCTTTCTGTGATTTCTTGGAGTTTACGTTCAATGGTTTGCCATTGCTTTCTGAACAACTGGTGCTCATACCTTGGTATGGTAATCAACGCAAAGCGTTCTGCTTCCAAATCGCCTGCAGCTGTGTTTCGAACGAGGTATGCGGGATTACGAATTGGATTCGTAACGCGTTTGTGACAACGCCTGGCTTCTTAAGCTAATCACCAGCCTCAAGTGCCTTGTCAGCTGGCGTAGGCATTCATGTCGCTCCTCAGATCTCGGTCTTTGGTGTCCTGGATCAACTCTGCTCATGATATTCCTCCACGCCACCGTCTCAGTCCACCCAGCATCGTTTCTCTTGGTCTGTCCCTGTCTCTCTTCCCCTTGATCTTTCCAGTTGTCACGATACTCTCGAATGCTTCTCTTCTCATGACATGACATTGCTGGAGTTTGTCAAATCCAAGGACAGCGAAGAGAAAAATATGTTGTTATATTTTCCGTTGTTATCCTTGATGTTATTGTTGCTGTAGACCCCTGTCGACTTTGATTGTCCACTCTTGACGGCTTGAAGAATTGGGGAATGGTATTGATTTTCACACATATGTTCATTCCTAGTATTCGGATACTGAATACAAGACTCGGTTGCTGATCTGTCTACCATTTGCGGCGCAGTGAACAGGCTGATAGATTGATGTTGGACTGAAGACAATGAACAAAACCCACACAATTTAGGGGATATAGTACTGACTGCAGACAATGAACAAGACTCGCAACATTTATTGGATGATATAGTACTGACTGCAGACAATGAACGAAACCCGCAACATTTAGTGGATGATATAGTACTGACTGCAGACAATGAACAAGACCCGCAACATTTATTGGATGATATAGTACTGAATGCAGACAATGAACGAAACCCGCAACATTTAGTGGATGATACATTCTGACCGCAGACAATGAACAAGACCCGCAACATTTAGTGGATGATATAGTACTGACTGCAGACAATGAACATGACCCGCAACATTTAGTCGATGATATAGTACTGACTGCAGACAATGAACAAAACCCGCAACATTTAGTGGATGATATAGTACTGACTGCAGACAATGAACAAGACTCGCAACATTTATTGGATGATATAGTACTGACTGCAGACATGAACGAAACCCGCAACATTTAGTGGATGATATAGTACTGACTGCAGACAATGAACAAAACCCGCAACATTTAGTGGATGATATAGTACTGACTGCAGACAATGAACGAAACCCGCAACATTTAGTGGATGATATAGTACTGACTGCAGACAATGAACAAAACCCGCAGCATTTAGTGGATGATATAGTACTGACTGCAGACAATGAACAAGACCCGCAACATTTATTGGATGATATAGTACTGACTGCAGACAATGAACAAGACCCCGCAACATTATTGGATGATATAGTACTGACTGCAGACAATGAACGAAACCCGCAACATTTATTGGATGATATAGTACTGACTGCAGACAATGAACAAGACCCGCAACATTTATTGGATGATATAGTACTGACTGCAGACAATGAACGAAACCCGCAACATTTAGTGGATGATATACTACTGACTGCAGACAATGAACGAAACCCGCAACATTTAGTGGATGATATAGTACTGACTGCAGACAATGAACAAGACCCGCAACATTTAGTGGATGATATAGTACTGACTGCAGACAATGAACAAAACCCGCAACATTTAGTGGATGATATAGTACTGACTGCAGACAATGAACAAAACCCGCAACATTAGTGGATGATATAGTACTGACTGCAGACAATGAACAAAACCCGCAACATTTAGTGGATGATATAGTACTGACTGCAGACAATGAACAAAACCCGCAACATTTAGTGGATGATATAGTACTGACTGCAGACAATGAACAAAACCCGCAACATTGAGTGGATGATATAGTACTGACTGCAGACAATGAACAAAACCCGCAACATTTAGTGGATGATATAGTACTGACTGCATACAATGAACAAGACCCGCAACATTTAGTCGATGATATAGTACTGACTGCAGACAATGAACAAAACCCGCAACATTTAGTGGATGATATAGTACTGACTGCAGACAATGAACAAGACCCGCAACATTTATTGGATGATATAGTACTGACTGCAGACAATGAACGAAACCCGCAACATTTAGTGGATGATATAGTACTGACTGCAGACAATGAACAAAACCCGCAACATTTAGTGGATGATATAGTACTGACTGCAGACAATGAACGAAACCCGCAACATTTAGTGGATGATATAGTACTGACTGCAGACAATGAACAAAACCCGCAACATTTAGTGGATGATATAGTACTGACTGCAGACAATGAACAAAACCCGCAACATTTAGTGGATGATATAGTACTGACTGCAGACAATGAACAAAACCCGCAACATTTAGTGGATGATATAGTACTGACTGCAGACAATGAACGAAACCCGCAACATTTAGTGGTTGCTTCTATTGCATACATTGAGCAGCTGGATTAGAAATAAACTCTAAGACTTAATGTATGTTCATCTTAAGTTAGTTGTAAATCCTTTACAGGTCGTCGCAGTCAATGCCATTATCTTTTGGCTGTTTGTGGTGTTTTGGTAAGTTTACGTTCAGTAGTTTGCCATTGCTTCCTGAACGATCAGCACACATACCAGTGTATGAAAACCAATGCAAGGCAGTCTGTTGTCAAATCTCAGTCATCTGTGTCTAACGCGGTATGCGAGATTACGAACTGCGTACGTAACCTCTACAAGATTTTAAAAAAAATACATAACGTAGTTAGTTAGTTAGATTAAGATAGCTAGTTGATTAGGTAGTTAGTTAGTTCTTAGTTAGTTAGTTAGCTAGTTAGTTAGTTCTTAGTTAGTTAGTTAGCTAGTTAGTTAGTTAGCTAGTTAGTTAGGTAGCTAGTTAGTTAGTTAGATAATTAGTTAGCTAGCTAGCTAGCTAGTTAGTTAGTTAGTTAGTTAGTTAGGTAATTAGTTAGTTAGTTAGTTAGGGAGTTAGTTAGTTGGTTAGTTACTTCGTTAGTTAGTTACTTCGTTAGTTAGCTAGTTAATTAAATAGTTAGTTAAGTATTTAGTTAGTTAGTTGGTTTGTTATTTAGTTAGTTAGGTAGGTAGATAATTAGTTAGTTAGTTAGTTAGCTAGTTAGTTAGTTAGTTAGTTAAGTATTTAGTTAGTTAGTTGGTTGGTTATTTAGTTAGTTAGGTAGGTAGATAATTAGTTAGTTAGTTAGTTAGTTAGTTAGTTAGTTAGTTAGGTAGTTCGTTAGTTAGTTAGGTAGTTAGAGTTAGTTAGGGAGTTAGTTAGTTGGTTAGTTACTTCGTTAGTTAGTTACTTCGTTAATTAGTTAGTTAAGTATTTAGTTAGTTAGTTGGTTGGTTGGTTATTTAGTTAGTTAGGTAGGTAGATAATTAGTTAGTTAGTTAGTTAGTTAGGTAATTAGTTAGTTAGGTAGTTAGATAGTTAGTTAGGGAGTTAGTTAGTTGGTTAGTTACTTCGTTAGTTAGTTACTTCGTTAGCTAGCTAGCTAGTTAGATAGTTAGTTAAGTATTTAGTTAGTTAGTTGGTTGGTTTGGTATTTAGTTAGTTAGGTAGGTAGATAATTAGTTAGTTAGTTAATTATTTAGGTAGGTAGATAACTAGTTAGTTAGTTAGCTAGTTAGTTAGTTAGTTAGTTAGTTAGTTAGGTAATTAGTTAGTTAATTATTTAGGTAGGTAGATAACTAGTTAGTTAGTTAGTTAGTTAGCTAGTTAGTTAGTTAGGTAGTTAGTTAGTTAGTTAGTTAATTAGTTAGTTAGTTAATTATTTAGGTAGGTAGATAACTAGTTAGTTAGTTAGTTAGTTAGTTAGTTATTAGTTAGTTAGTTAATTAGTTAGTTAGTTAATTATTTAGGTAGGTAGATAACTAGTTAGTTAGTTAGTTAGTTAGGTAGTTAGTTAGTTAGTTAGTTAGTTAGGTAGTTAGTTAGTTAGTTAGTTAGTTAGTTAGTTACTTCGTTAGCTAGCTAGCTAGTTAGATAGTTAGTTAAGTATTTAGTTAGTTAGTTGGTTGGTTTGGTATTTAGTTAGTTAGGTAGGTAGATAATTAGTTAGTTAGTTAATTATTTAGGTAGGTAGATAACTAGTTAGTTAGTTAGTTAGTTAGTTAGTTAGTTAGTTAGTTAGCTAGTTAGTTAGTTAGTTAGTTAGCTAGTTAGTTAGTTAGTTAGTTAGTTAGTTAGTTAGTTAGTTAGTTAGTTAGTTAGTTAGTCGACAGATCATCCTCGTTGCACATCGAACCATTCAGTCCGTAAGTGCTTAAATCCCCTACTCAGCAAATCCCGCAGCGTGTAGCGTACCTAATATAACATGCAAGAAATGGGATAATTATGCAACAGATTAATTAGTACAACTACCTCAGAACAATCATAACATCTGACAGACAATGCCTTGTACAGATTAGGACTAGAATCTCCATGGCACAGATATCCTTGTGCAAGATAGAAAACATACTCAAATAAACAAGTGTCAGTTGCAGAAAGAAAACCTATGCTGTTGTATCGATGTGAAACACGAGCAATGAGAGACAAGCTGAGAAACATGGCAGATGAATTGTAGTTTCTAGGGAAAGGGGCGGGGGCTGAGTGGTCTCGAGGTATGGTGTCCGCCTCGAGTGCTGGTGGTCCCGAGTTCAAGCCCCGGTGAGGGCCGGGATTTATTTCACGTGACTTCTAGTAACAAAATTTCCCCTGGTCTCTGGGTAGTGAGATCGGACGCCCGTGTGTATTCTTGCGCACGTAAAAAAATCCCTTGGCAGTTGGAAATTGAAAAAAGAGTAGCCTAACGGCGCTGCCCGGGCAAAATTTCGAGTTAAAAATCTACCCAAAGTATTTCAGGATTCTCGCCGGTGAACTACAGAGTTCATGCACTGAGCTGAGTTTCTCCAGACTCAGGCTTGAGTTAGGAGTAGAACGAAGCACTTATAGGTTACACCTGTGTGCCGTGATGTTGATCCGTCGACTAAACTAAACTAAACTAAACTAAACTAAACTAAACTTCTAAGGAAAATGTAAAGAATACCACGGAAAGACAGAAAAACCAATGAGCGAGTCCTACAAGAAACAAATGAAGACCGTCAACTCATTAGAGAAATTAGACGTAGAGAATCAAGATGGTTTAGGAGAAATGTTAGGTTTTTAAGAGAAATAGACTGGACAACTTATGAACAACTGGCAAAATTGATGTACGTACAGCAAGAGGAAGACAGAGAGATAATCCCTGTATGGCTGGGTTACATGGGTAGAAGAATACAGACCTGATATGAGCTTATGGAGGTCGCCTGTGATGGTGAAACTTGACCGGCCACATTTAGAGGCATGGCACATAATGATGATGATGATGATGATGATGATGATGATATTCCACGTCAGTTTATTTTTGTATATGTCAAGTCAGCAAGTTAACGACGTGTTTTGCAGTCTACGATTTATAACAAATATGTCTGCCAGTATGTTATCATATCATACTATGTATGTATCGTCATATCTTATCTGTCAATAGCTTCACATTATAAATGTGTGTAGGGAAAATGCCACGCGAAGGTCAAAACTCCACATCTCAATTGCTACATTTTTCTGATGACCTAGCCGAATGTGCGTGGACTTTCTAGAAGGCTCGTCCGCTGGGACCTGTTAAGAACCAGCCAGATTAACTCAGCTCCAGGGAGGGAAAGCAAAGTTATTGATCTGTGTCGCGTGGAGACACTTACGGGTCAGGAGACCATGTTTGCCCAACCCCAAATAAGGTTAGTTTCCAACGCAACAGACGAAGTCAAAGGCAGTCTGAACCAGAAATACCAGGGACGATCAGATAATAACTGGCCATAAGTTTGTTGTTGGGAAATTATTGGTTATAAATGATTGACATTTTCCAACAATATGCATGAACATGCGCTCTAACCATAATATCTTTCTACATATTCTCCACTGATGTGTGCGTTCTTACGTTCTCGATCAACTCTGCTGCTGACATTCCCCCCTGCCACCGTCTCAATCCATCCAGCATAATTTCTCTTGGTCGGCCTCTGTATCTCTTCACCTCGATCTTTCCAATTGTCACGGTGTTCTGCAATGCCTCTCTTCTCACAACATGACCAAAGAAAGCTGTTTGTCTCTTTCTAATTGTTGTATATAATGTTCTAGTGTCATTAACCTCCTTCAGGCAATCGTCGTTAGTTACTCTGGGAGTCCCAGGTGTTCGCATCTCGTTATTTCTCTAATCTATTCTTCTTCTTGGATATATCTGTTTATTTTCTATTTCATCAGATACATTTATATAGGCTTATGTAATTACAAAATCAGTTGCATATCCTTTACAAGACGTCACAGTTAATCCCAATACTTTTTGTGTTTGTGATTTCTTACAAGTTTACGTTCAGTAGTTTCTCGTTGTTTTCTGAACGACCAACGCTCGTACAATTGCATGAAAAGCAGAGCAAAGAAGTCTTCTTTCAAATCAGCTGCATCTGTTTCGACAGCGATATACGAGATAACATATTAACCAATAAAATGATGTCAATTGCAACGAGAAAAATAGTGTTGGCGTGCTACATAGAACCTGTACTTTTGTATGGATGTGAAACGTGCACAATGAGCAGACAAATTGAAAAACATCTATTGGCAGTGGAAATGTGGTTTCTGAGTAATACAAAAATATAATGGAAAGACAGACAAACCAATGAGCAAGTGCTACAAGAAGCACTTGAAAACCGAAAAGTGATTGGAGATATTAGACGCAGACAGTCGCATGTTTTGGGCATATTATGAGAAGAAATAAACTACAGAACTTGGTGACAGCTGGAAAGATAGAGGGAAGAAGGACAGGGGAAAGACAGAGAAGTAAATATATGGATGGTTTGGCCACATGACATGGTCGAGACAAGAACACAGAACAGATCGACGACTCTGGTGATCGTGTAAGATGGCAAAACATGACCGCCACAGCTGGATGGATTGAGACGGTGGCACGGAGGATTATCATCAGCAGAGTTGATCCAGAAAACCAAATACTTAGATATGTGGAGAGTCATGATTGCCTACTCCAGCCGGCAGAGCACTTGATGATGATGACATGACGATGAAAATGTGGAATTTGGAATGGGCGTGGCTTTCGCAACACCTTTGACACAGCGCCGCTTTTAAAAAAAAATACTCATATATGATCAAAGTTACAAAATGTACATTTAGTCTGAATTTGTAAACACATTTCCCTAACACTCGATTTTCCCCAGCACATTAGAAATAAGCAATAGTGCGCAGGCAAAAATACGACACAAATGATGCATAATAATCTATGTCAGCGCATGACGACCTGGCGAGACCCTGACATTATGCGGTCGATTACTGTCTCTGACTAACATACCGACCGCAAAGTGGCAGGTACTAGGCAAGCAACCTACACAGGGCTAAGAATAGTGCACACGTCAGTGCTGTGTGCGTGGGTGCTGCAGTCATTCATCTACACCGGCCATCAGCTGATCTAACATGCTGACTTCTCGTTATTGACTTGATGACTTAAATTACAAGTAACTCAGAAGTCGGGGTGGGTTCGCCTAATGGCGACGGACACTGGTAATAGGTAAAGCCAATCCACACGCAAACATCAGTCCAGTGCAATAGAAGGAATAGCTCATGTGTGGACTACGTTTAAGTTCAAAGCGAGTGAATAAAAATAAATAAATATTCTCCCCCATGTATCAGATCTCTACAGCAGACTGCTAGGATAGCTTATGGCATCAAGAACCAACATCCGTGCACTCCGGACATTCGCACAGTACTCCGTCCCCTCCTTTAGTATCCAGTCTTCCGGTCCCCAACATGGCGGATAGGCATTTTAACCGTTAAGCCTCTGGTGTGTTTATGCTTCAGGCGACGGTTTGCAGTCGCATTCCCCTCATGTTGGACTGGTAATGCATGGTTCCGTCGCCCTGCTACTGAGTTGAGTTTGTGGCGCGACACTGTGAGATGTGAATTTCGTTTGGAATCTTTTTCATCTGTCCACGGTTGTTGTAGTCTGAACTGCATGTTCGGAACGATGGCGGTTTGCCTGTCGCTTGGAGTTGACTGGATTGTCTTTTCGGTTCATGAGTGCATTTTTTCTCGAAGACTCCTGGGTGTCGTCGCTGGAGCTACGGTGTTCGTGCTTTGTGCGATGCTTTCAGGGGCCGCCCTGCAGACAGGGACCGAGCCATATGGGATAAATCCCGGGGCAATGAAGTCGATCCTCTCGACATGTAATGCAGTTATGTGTGGCTGCTGGTTTTCTAGTGACTGCCGCTTCCATCGACGATCAACCGTATTTTCCGTGGAGGACTTTTGTGTTGGCATTCTGTCGGCGGCATTATGCATAGTGTACCTGTGCGGGCTGTTGGCTTGTCGAGACTCCTGTCTGTTCCATTTTTCACATTGGGCAGTGATGAGCATTTTGTGTGATATTCACTGGCACAGGAACAGAACATAATTGAGACCACCCGTTACCGTGAAGTTAGAACCGCAACTAACTTTCAGTATCCAACCAAGTTCCCCATGCTAATGGTCTTAAAGATCGGGAGGATCGACTTCATTGCACCAGGTTTTATCCCATATGCCTGGGTCACTTAACACAGGGTGGTCTGCCGAAAACGTAGTACAAAGCACAAACTCTGTGGTTCCAGCGACGACCCCCAGGAGTCTCCGAGAAAAATACACTCGTGAACCGAAAGACGTAGCCCGGAATCGAACCCACAACCTTCAGAGTGGGAGGCAGACGACTTGACCACTTCGCCACGGGGTGCCAGTGGTGATCTGATTGAACACCCGCCTGCGTTGTTCTCTACTGGTTGAGCGTCGTCGACACTCCTAGCTCAACCCGCGCTGAATCGGTCCCTCCACGTGTGGGTTCTTTGATTCCTTGCACTGGCCACTCGACCCCAGAGAGCCATGACTTCATGCCTGGTAGGTATCGATTCTGCAGATAGCGAGCGCGCACAATACTGGAATGTCAGCGAATCGATCAGTTCTGCCTGTGTCTTTGTTGTTCCATTGATCTGTGCTGGCTTCCGGTGTTTAATTTCTCTGTGTTTAGCCATCTTCCATAGAGCTAGAAATAACTAGATCCATCATCGCAGTCAGTCTTACATCTATAATATATGCATTTCCTGTTTGTACTTTGCTTGCAAAAACGAAAAGAAAATTTACAACAACAGAAATGAGATTCCTGAGAATAATACTCAATGTTTCAAGTAGAGATAAGATCAGAAATGAAGAAATTAGGACTAAAGTGGGGGTTATAGCTGCGCTAGATTTTATTAGGAGGCAGCAAGTCAAATGGTTTGGCCATGAAAGTAGGTTACCAACTAACAGTATACCACAACAAGCAATGATGTACAGACCAGATGGAAGCAGAGGAAGAGGCCGACCACGTAAACGTTGGACGGAGGGAATAGCAGAGTCCATGGGAATATCGATACATGAAGCCCAAAAGCGGACACTCTCACGCTGTTTATACTTCACCTCGACACCGCAAGGTACAAGAGGAACATGATGAGATGATAGATGAGATGAGAGACTCTGCTTGTTAGTAAATAATCTTCACCGCTGAGAAGACTCTGATCTTCAGAAACAGCCCCCCTTCACTGAATGATTCTGTCCCTTGACCTTTTTTGACACTCTCTAACAGCACATAAGTAAACACACATAGTATTGTTTGGTGGTCATAGAAGGAGAAGAAGGGAATAGAGATTAGAGGACGTACTAGGCAACATAAAATTTTAAAGCTATAGTCACCGACCGGGATTCGAACCTGTCACCCCCAAATGACGACAGCGCCTCGCTGCCGGAACAAGTGTACTTCGACGCATGACCAACTAGACACTCCCAAAAAAGTGTCTTCAATAGTCATGTCTATAATATATATAATATTATTTTTTGACACTCTCTAAGGGTGGTCCGGGTCATGACTTCGGGTGTCAGTCTCCTGTCCTATATTTGAGGCGTTTGTTTGGTATATGGTGCTATCAATGCAGGTGGCTTGTATAACACTAAACTTCATAGAACGGAGGATCAAAGAGCGATGCTCAATTCACACCAGGTAACATGAGTGGTCAACAAATGTTGCATGTCCCGCGTGGGACGTCGCAATCAAACCATGATTGATTTGCTAGACAATTTTACGTTCAGAAGTTTGCTATTTCTTTCTGGATGAGAAGTCAACGTTTACGTTCAACTGACCCGTGTGGGGAGTGCACCTACTACCTCGCCGTCAGCGCACGAGAAGTTTAAGTGCAAGCTGGTTAGACTCCTGGGCCAAGCTGGCTCCCACAATGAAAGGTACCATGTGTAAACAAATCAACTACAAACATTCAGTAAGTGGTGCCTGCGCAACATAGACGGAATAAACATTTTATGACAAAATAGAAGGAATAACATGATATGACAACATCAGCAATGTGGAGCTCAAGGAAAGAACTAAGATAAATACCTGTGATCCAAGAAGTGAGGAAAGGAAGTTGGGGTTATATAGGCCATACATGGAGAATATCTTGAGAATAGTGGAGGAGGAGGAGGAGGGGGAGGACGAGGAGGAGGAGCAGCAGCAGCAAAAGAAGAAGAAGAAGAAGAAGAAGAAGAAGAAGAAGAAGAAGAAGAAGAAGAAGAAGAAGAAGAAGAAGAAGAAGAAGAAACAGAAGAAGAAGAAGAAGAAGAAGAAGAAGAAGAAGAAGAAGAAGAAGAAGAAGAAGAAGAAGAAGAAGAAGAAGCAGAAGAAGAAGAAAAAGAAGAAGAAGGAGGAGGAGGAGGAGGAGGTGGAGGAGGAGGAGGAGGAAGGGGAGAAAAAGAAGACGAAGGTGCAAACAGAGTGAGAACCGCCATTGACTACGACATGCCAGCACTGACCGCGCCAACAAAACAACAAACACGCCAGTGTACCTGGCCATACACTGCACGATACTTCTGACTGGCGCCGGGTCGATTGTGCCAGCAATTGAAACGCCAAATTGCCAGAATTGTAAAATATATTTTTTGGCGCCTGATTCTAAAATTGGCTATTTAAAAACAAGAAACATGCCTTGGCAACTTTTTAGCTGAGGAAACCAGTGTTGTTGCAGCGAAATCAATTTGTGTTTCTTGTTTACCTTGTTAGTCGATTTTGTTTGTTGACGATCGTGAGCTTTGTTGTTTTCAAAATCAATTGTGTGCAGGTAAAAACTCGACACATTTGCACTTTAGATATATTATTAGGTGATAAAGTATTGCTTTGCTGATCCGGCAGTTTCTGCAGCTAGTCGTGTTCCAGATGTATTGGTATTACAGGCGGAGAGAGGGATCATGCTGCATGGACAACACATGGTCTGTTAAATTCAGTTCAGGCTTTGTGCAATGGAGAGGTATAACTCCAGTTTACAAACTATCGTCTGCCAAGACTGCAAGGTGCCAGTCACATTATTATTTATTCAGTTTCCATGGACACAGATTGAAGCATCCATTGTGCTTTAGTGTGGTTACGGAAACAAAAATAGATAAATAGAGAAGGTATGTTCGAAATGTATACATACTAAACATAGATTCCAGACAAACTTCCACAGTGGTAGATGTGGTGATGTAATTTTATAGAAGAATTATGACAACAACGCGGACAGATACAATGAAGATATCTTTAAAAACTTGTGGGACACGTAGTTCTAATCTCTAAACTTTTGACACGTAGTTATAATCTCTAAATTTTTGACACGTAGTTCTAATCTCTAAACTTTTGACACGCAGTTATAATCTCTAAACTTTGGAGATACGTGCTTCTAATATCTAAACTTTGGAGACACGAAGTTTCTATATTTAAACATTGGGGAAAAATAATTCTAATTTCTAAACTTTGCAGAGACGTGGTTCTAATTTTTAAATTTTAGAGACACATTTAAAAAAAAGTTAAATACACACACATGCAAAATGTGCGCGCACGCGAGCGCGCGCGCACACACACACACACACACACACACACACAAACACACACATCTTCTGTCTTTCAATATATGTGGCACAAGGTGTTGATCCTACTGTCTGATGCCATCATTTCTGACTAGCTCTCGGATAGTTAAGTTGGCAGCTTTCCTCAAGCATCTCATCTCGTAAGTGTGATTGAATAATGTCCACGTATGACACTGGTAGCATAGCGTCGGCCTGAATATGCTATTTATTGCAGGAAATGGCTTGCGTCATCAACAGAGCGCCATTTTGGAAACCGGTCATATGATTGATGGAAACAATATGTTCCGTTAGCTGTTTAACGCACAAAATGGGGGAATGTTTAAGATGGCGGCAGCCATTGCAATTCATATATAAAAGCCAACTTTGTGCAAACAAAAAGACATGATAGTTAGTTTAAAATTACCATGGTAGACAATTCAAATGACTGTGGGAATGTGTGTTATATGGTTCAGCTTGAAGGATTTATATTAGTGCTTTAGTTTATGTTACCGGCTCTGTGGTGAAGGGGTTACAAATGCAACTCGCAATCCAGCATTCCACGTTCGAAGCACATCTGTGGGAGATTTGGAAGCACACCGCCTGGCGTTGGTTTCCATACAATGGTATGAGTGCCGATCGACCAGAACTCAATGGCAAACTACTGAACGTTAACTTGCCAAGAAATCACAAAAATCCAAAATCGTTGAGGTTGACTGCCACGTCCTGTAAAAAGTATGCAACTAAATGTTTTTAGTTTATGTTGTATGAATTTTATAGTAAGCACCCGATGAGATGCATCGACATATGCCAGACAATAAATTGTGCAATCTATTATTTGTGTCTTCGTTATTCAAATATTTATTATCTATCGCTTTGCGGACTTTAGAATATTTGGCTGCTTCATGCGCACTAAACAGATGGGACTAATCTGTAAATAAAACAAAAAACCAAAAAACAAAAACAAAAACAGCTGGAAATAACACCATGACAGACATGACTCACCTTCTACAGACATAGAAACCAGACGAATAATGCGTATTTTTCACTTTCACTTCAATATTTATACATAAAATATCTCTCAACCTTTAAAGAAAATACTTTGACAATAACAGAACAGAAAAACTGAGATAAGTGACGAGATCGACGGAACACGAGCTTTACTATAGAACAATGGGGGAGAACTCCAACAAGTCACGTAGTTTCGTATTTTTCACTGATATAATAATAGGAGATTGAAAATGTGAGATATAATTCAGGGAATAGGAACTGACACGCTGTATTCAATAATATAATTCATATTGAATCAAACAAGCAAACAAATGACAGATATTGATGAAGAGATTAATCGAATGTTACGTAATTCTTTGCCATGTACAATAACGTCATTCATTCATTCATTCATTCATTCAGGAGTCAGCAATGGCAAAGGATAAGAGGGACAAATAATGTGCAACATTGGAAGTAATAACAATCATATAGAACTATGTGGGAGGGACAGTGGAAGACAGGCGAGGTTGAGGTGGACAACCAACAGCGTACCGAAGACTGGGTAGAGGTGGCGTTGGGGTGGGGGGGATTTCTCCATGGCCAAGTGGGTGTGGGTTCTCCATGGCCAAGTGGGTGTGGGTTCTCCGTGGCCAAGTGTGTGTGGGTTCCCCATGGCCAAGTGGGTGTGGGTTCTAGATGGCCAAGTGGGTTAGGGTTCTCTATGGTCAAGTGTGTATGGGTTCTCCGTAGCCAAGTGGGTGTGGTTCGCCATGGCTAAGTGGGTGTGGGTTCTCCAAGGCCAAATGGGTGTGGGTTCTCCATGGCCAAGTGGGTGTGGGTTCTCCATGGCCAAGTTGGTGTGGGTTCGCTCTTGTACTCCGTCATTCAGTTCATGAATGCAGGAGTCTCCTGGGGATCATCGCTGAAGCTACTGAGTTCATTCTCTGTGCGACGCTTTCGGTCGTGTCGTGTGGGATAAAACCCGGTACAATGAAGTCGATTACATTGTACAGTCATCGAGACTATAAGATACAATCGATGTAATTAAGTCGATTATATTGTATAGTCAAACGGAATGACACAATCCAGTACCATTCATCGGACGCTGGAACGACAACTATTCCTCCCCACGACGCATGACAGTACAAGTGGAAAATTATGATAATGATGCATGGAGATGAGCTTCTCACGCTAATCCCTTTTAAATTAGTAGAAAGATAACATCCAGATAGCATAACGATAACATGCAGATAACATCAAGTTAGCATCAAGAGATGAACGAGCAGCAGTCGGTGTGGACAACCAGCAGACAGGGAAATCAGCGTCGGAAATCAATGCTGACAAGCATCACTGTGGAGATGACACTTGATTTATTTGCACATGTGTGTGTGTGTGTGTGTGGGGGGGGGGGGGGGGGGTTGATGAGTGCTATCTGCAGATGTAGCATTAATACCAGTGGTCTGAATACAGAAGGAAATCTCCACAGGAGATCCTTGACTATATGTTGTGTTTTGTGAATGTGTTTGTTTGCTGATGAAGGCTAATCGCTGCAACGTCCTGTATGTGTCGTAATTCTGTTATGTAAAGCTGCACTACTTTGTGTCATTTTATATTGTTTACACTCTCACAGCTTTACCTCAGTTCCACCTAATTTTATTCATGTTAATACAGAAGGGGAAGATTCTAAAGACAGACAGCGTTCACTTACCTCAACCGAGAAGGTGGTTGTGTCGTTTGTTTGTGCGTAGATTCGCTCGAACAGGTCTTCACACAACTGTGGATCAGACACATCACAGACGTCAACTGAAGTATTGGTGTACCACATACTGTGGTCAACACAGTAGAAACAAAATGGACAAAGAAGTGTAGGATAAAGAGTTGAGGAGGAAAAGTAGTGATAGAAGATAAAGAGAAAGAAAGGGGAACGGAAGGATGTTGATAAAGGGTAGGAGGAACATATGAAAGCGAAAAAAGGAGGAAAGATGAATGAAGGGGGAAAAGATCAACACGTAGCAGATGAAGGTGAAGAACGATATTGTTGATGAATGAGAAAATTTAAAAGCTGATGATAATCAACATCATGATAGCAGTGATGATGATAAATATGATAGGGAGGAGCGGGATCAGGATGAGGAGAAAGAGGAGAAGAAGATGATGATGATAGAAATGATGATCAAGATGATAAGGAGGATGAGGAGTAAAAATGAAGAAGAAGAAGAAGAAGAAGAAGAAGAAGAAGAAGAAGAAGAAGAAGAAGAAGAAGAGGAGGAGGAGGAGGAGGAGAAGAAGAAGAAGAAGAAGAAGAAGAAGAAGAAGAAGAAGAAGAAGAAGAAGAAGAAGAAGAAGAAGAAGAAGAAGAAGAAGAAAAAGAAGAAGAAGAAGAAGAAGAGGAGGAGGAGGAGGAAGAGGAGAAAAAGAAGAAGAAGAAGAAGAAGAAGAAGACGAAGAAGAAGAAGAAGAAGAAGAAGAAGAAGAAGAAGAAGAAGAAGAAGAAGAAGAAGAAGAAGAAGAAGAAGAAGAAGAAGAAGAAGAAGAAGAAGAGGAAGAGGAAGAGGAGGAGGAAGAGGAGAAGAAGAAGAAGAAGAAGAAGAAGAAGAAGAAGAAGAAGAAGAAGAAGAAGAAGAAGAAAAAGGAGGAGAAGAAGAAGAAAGAAGAAGAAGAAGAAGAAAGAGAAGAAGATAAGAAGAAGAAGAAGAAGAAGAATGAAAGAAGAAGAGGAGAAAAGAAGAAGAAGAAGAAGAAGAAGAAGAAGAAAGAAGAAGAAGAAGAAGAAGAAGAAGAACAACAACAACAACAACAACAACATAACAACAACAAACAACAACAACAAAACACCAAATGCCAGTAGCAGCAAAAGCTACAACAATATCTACTCCAACAACAACTCCAACTACTACAAGAACAACGATAACAACTATTACTGCAACTACAACAAGAACAACCACTACAACTAGTACGACACCAAAAACTACTACAACTAATACAACAACAACTCACCACTACAACAACTAATACAACAACAACATCAACAACTATTACAACTAATACAACAACAAAATGAACAACTACTACAGCTAATACAACAACAACATCAACAACTACTACAACTAATACAACAACAACATCAACAACTACTACAACTAATACAACAACAACATCAACAACTACTACAACTAATACAACAACAACATCAACAGCTACTACAACTAATACAACAACAACATCAACAACTACTACAACTAATACAACATCAACATCAACAACTACTACAGCTAATACAACAACAACATCAACAACTACTACAACTAATACAACAACAACATCAACAACTACTACAACTAATACAACAACAACATCAACAACTTACTAAACTAATACAACAACAACATCAACAGCTACTACAACTAATACAACAACAACATCAACAACTAATACAACTAATACAAAAACAACATCAAAACTACTACAACTAATACAACAACAACATCAACAACTACTACAACTAATACAACAACAACATCAACAACTACTACAGCTAATACAACAACAACATCAACAACTACTACAACTAATACAACAACAACATCAACAGCTACTACAACTAATACAACAACAACATCAACAACTACTACAACTAATACAAAACAACTCACCACTACAACAACTAATACAACAACAACATCAACAACTACTACAACTAATACAACAACAACATCAACAGCTACTACAACTAATACAACAACAACATCAACAGCTACTACAACTAATACAACAACAACTCACCACTACAACAACTAATACAACAACAACACCAACAACTACTACAACTAATACAACAACAAAATGAACAACTACTACAACAACAACATCAACAACTACTACAACTAATACAACAACAACATCAACAACTACTACAACTAATACAATAATAACATCAACTACTACAACTAATACAACAACAACTCACCACTACAACAACTAATACAACAACAACATCAACAACTACTACAACTAATACAACAACAAAATGAACAACTACTACAACTAATACAACAACAACATCAACAACTACTACAACTAATACAACAACAACATCAACAACTACTACAATAATAACATCAACAACTACTACAATTAATACAACAACAACATCAACAACTACTACAACTAATACAACAACAAAATGAACAACTACTACAACTAATACAACAACAACATTAACAACTACTACAACCAATACAACAACAACATCAACAACACTACAACCAATACAATAATAACATCAACAACTGCCACAACTAATACAACAACAACATCAACAACAACAACAACTAACCTGTGGGATAATGCCGCTCTGTTCCGGCTCGTTGCGGCCCATCATGGTGTAACTCTTGCCCGACCCTGTCTGCCCGTAGGCGAAGATGCAGACGTTGTATCCCTCGAAAGCGTGGTCCAACATCTCCAGGCCGATGTCGTTGTAAACTTTCTTCTGGCTGGCGAACTTGGGGTCTTCGGGCTGCGGGAGGCCAGGGCAGACAGCATTTAGTGAAGTTGTGTACGTATGTGGGGACCCCACATGGTGAGTGGGGGGACCCCTCATGCACACTCATGAACACATCCACGCATTCAGATACATACAAACACATGTACAATTCCACACATCCACATACATACAAACACATGTAACATCCACATACATACAAACACATATACACATCCACGCATTCATATACATACAAACACATGTACACATCCACGCACCCAGATACACACTAAAACATGTACACATCCACGCACCCAGATACACACAAACACATTTACACACCTACGCATTCAGATACACACAATCACACTTACACATCCACGCACTCATATACACAAAAACACATGTACACACCCACGCATTCACATACACACAATCACACTTACACATCCACGCACACAGATACACACAAACACATGTACACACCCACGCATTCACATACACACAATCACACTTACACATCCACGCACACAGATACACACAAACACATGTACATACCCACGCATTCATATACACACAATCATACTTACACATCCACGCACCCAGATACACACAAACACATGTACACACCCACGCATTCAGATACATAAAGTCACACACTTTTTCTTAACACAGAAGTGTGTTCACAGACAAGTGGACATGCTGGCAAACAGAGACTGGAATACTTATAGCAAATTGGCGGACATTCTGATAGACAGACAAGCCGACCGGCAGGCAGACATACAGACAACAGGCAGGACAGACAGAGACTAGAATACTGATAACAGATAAGTAGACGTTCAGACAGACAGGCAGGCAGACAGATACACAGACAGACAGACAGATAGACAGACAGACAGACAACGGCAGGCAGACAGAGACTAGAATACTGATAACAGATTGGTAGACATTTAGATAGACAGGCAGGAAGACAGAAAGACAGACCGGCAAACAGGCAGAGAGAAGACAGAGACAAACTTACCGATGTGTGGGACCAGTAAGAATAATCGAAATTGAAGCTTTTGGACTGGCAGTCCTTGGGCCCAGCCTTGGGGTTAAGGATGGCTGAGGAAGACACAAGATCACATAACTGACCAGATCACTGGCTGAGAAAAAATCAGCCTATTATATTTCAGGCTCATCGTCACTCAAGCGAGGGAGGCTAAGTTACAAACACAACTGATCACAAACATCAGACAGAGACAGTCTTTACTTTGTGGCCACATTATGAGAAGCCAAAATCTGGAACATGTTGTGACAACCGGAACACTTTGTGGAAAGACAGATAGAGGAAGACAGCGTGAGATCATTCTGGACAGTCTTGTGTCATGGCAAGGAAGGGAGTCAGCACAGGGACTGATACATGCCGTTAGGGATCGTAAGATGTGGAAAGGCATGATCTTCCACGATTGTCGGAAGGCACTTGATGATGATGATGATCTTTACAATCTCCCGGATAGCAGATCGTCTTACTGCTAGCGTGTCCATAATGTTGTGTTGCCACTATATATAGATATTGGCTGTGAACATCTACACAGATTATTACCTGTTTCATGTTTGTGCCAGGGCACACGGGTGTAGGAGGAAATGAACGAGCAGGCAGTATTGCATGCGAATCCGCTGTTGGGAGCGGAGGAGCAATGGACCAGGCTGACATTCTGAACCCCTTCAGAGAGACATGGCGAGTATTTGACCAGGCTGGCATACTGAAGCCCCCTCCCCCCAGGGAGAGGACCAATCTGGCATACTGAAGCCCCCCACCCCCAGGGAGAGGACCAGGCTGGCATACTGAAGCCCCCTCCCCCCAGGGAGAGGACCAGGCTGGTATACTGAAGCCCCCCACACCCAGGGAGAGGACCAGGCTGGCATACTGAAGCCCCCCCCCCCTCCAGGGAGAGGACCAGGCTGGCATACTGAAGCCCCCCCCCAGGGAGAGGACCCAATCTGGCATACTGAAGCCCCCCCCCCCCTCCAGGGAGAGGGACCAGGCTGGCAAACTGAAGCCCCCCTCCCTCCAGGGAGAGGACCAGGCTGGCAAACTGAAGCCCCCCCCCCTCCAGGGAGAGGACCAATCCTGGCATACTGAAGCCCCCCCCCCCCCTCCAGGGAGAGGACCAGGCTGGCAAACTGAAGCCCCCCCCCCTCCAGGGAGAGGACCAATCTGGCATACTGAAGCCCCCCCCCCCCTCCAGGGAGAGGACCAATCTGGCATACTGAAGCCCCCCCCCCTCCAGGGAGAGGACCAGGCTGGCAAATTGAAGCCCCCCCCCCCCATCCAGGGAGAGGACCAGGCTGGTGTACGGAAGCCCCTCAGGGAGATTGGGCGAACATTGACCAGGCTGGCATACTGAAGCCCCCTCCCCCAGGGAGAGGACCAATCTGGCATACTGAAGCCCCCCACCCCCAAGGAGAGGACCAGGCTGGCAAACTGAAGCCCCCCCCCCTCCAGGGAGAGGACCAGACTGGCATACTGAAGCCCCCTCCCCCAGGGAGAGGACCAGGCTGGTGTACGGAAGCCCCTCAGGGAGATTGGGCGAACATTGGACCAGGCTGGCATACTGAAGCCCCTCAGGGAGATTGGGCGAAAATTGGACCAGGCTGGCATACTGAAGCCCCTCAGGGAGATTGGGCGAACATTGGACCAAGCCTCTCGGGAAGGTGGAACGAGCGATGGACCAGGCGGGTAGCCTGAAGCCCCTCAGGAAGGTGGAACGAGCGATGGACCAGGCTGGCATACTGAAGCCCCTCAGGAAGGTGGGACGAGCGATGGACCAGGCTGGCATACTGAAGCCCCTCGGGAAGGTGGAGCGAGCGATGGACCAGGCGGGTAGCCTGAACCCCCTCAGGGAGACAGGACGAGCGATAGACCAGACTAACATCTGAGCCCCCTCAAGGAGACAGGGCGAGTAATGGACCAGGCTAACATCCTGAACCCCCTCACGGAGACAGGGCGAGTACATGACTCAAGGGATGGATGTGATTCTGTAACGTTGACAAGATGCAAGAACATCTAGTGAAACGGGATCAAACTGGACAAGAGAACCATGGGACAGATTTCGATCACTCGACCTGGGATGTCGGTGGGTTGTGACATTGCATGCCTTAAGGCAGAGATGCTGATAAGACATGAGGTCCTTTCACCTACTCACTAGGCGCGTTGCAACTTACCTCTCTGAAATATGTGATCTTTGCTCTCATACCAGTGACGCACCTCAGAGTTCCCACTTATATTGTCAACCACAGACCACACACTCTCATTGACTTACTTGTGGTGTTCAAACTCTCACTGACTTATGTGTGGTGTTCCCACTCTCACAGACTTACTTGTGGTGTTCCCCCACTTACAGACTTATGTGTGGTGTTCCCACTATCACAGACTTATTTGTGTTCCCACCCTAACAGACTTATGTGTGGTGTTCCCTCACAGACTTACATGTGGTGTTCCCTGTGTGGTTTTCCCACTCTCACAGACTTACTTGTGGTGTTCCCACTCTCACAGACTTACTTGTGGTGTTCCCACTCTAACAGACTTATGTGTGGTTTTTTTCCCCACTCTCACAGACTTATGTGTGGTTTTCCCACTCACACAGACTTACTTGTGGTGTTCCCACTCTAAAATACTTATGTGTGGTTTTCCGACCCTCACAGACTTATGTGTGGTGTTCCCTCACAGACTTATGTGTGGTGTTCCCTGTGTGGTTTTCCGACCCTCACAGACTTATTTGTGGTGTTCCCACCCTCACAGACTTACTTGTGATGTTCCCACTCTCACAGACTTAATTGTGGTGTTCCCACTCTCAATGACTTACTTGTGGTGTTCCCACTCTCACAGACTTATTTGTAGTGTTCCCACTCTCACATGCTTACTTGTGGTGTTCCCACTCTCACATGCTTACTTGTGGTGTTCCCACTCTCACAGACTTATTTTGTGGTGTTCCCACTCTCACAGACTTAACTGTGGTGTTCCAACTCTCACAGACTTTATTGTGATGTTCCCACTCTCACAGACTTGTGTGTGGTGTTCCCACTCTCACAGACTTACTTGTGGTGTTCCCACTCTAACATACTTATGTGTGGTGTTCCCACTCTCACAGACTTACTTGTGGTGTTCCCACTCTCGCAGACTTATGTGTGGTGTTCCCACTCTCACAGACTTACTTGTGGTATTCCCACTACCACAGACTTACTTGTGATGTTCCCACTCTCACAGACTTATGTGTGGTGTTCCCACTCTCACAGACTTACTTGTGGTGTTCCCACTTTAACAGACTTATGTGTGGTGTCCCCACTCTCACAGACTTACTTGTGTGTTCCCACTCTCATAGACTTACTTGTGGTATTCCCACTCTCACAGACATACTTGTGGTGTTCCCACTCTCAGACTTACTTGTGGTGTTCCCACTCTCACAGACTTACTTGTGGTATTCCCACTCTCATAGACTTACTTGTGGTGTTCCCACTCTCACAGACTTACTTGTGGTATTCCCACTATCCCAGACTTACTTGTGGTGTTCCCACTCTCACAGACTTATGTGTGGTATTCCCACTATCCCAGACTTACTTGTGGTGTTCCCACTCTCACAGACTTATGTGTGGTGTTCCCACTCTCACAGACTTACTTGTGGTGTTCCCACTCTCACAGACTTATGTGTGGTGTTCCCACTCTCACAGACTTACTTGTGGTGTTCCCACTCTCACAGACTTATGTGTGGTGTCCCCACTCTCACAGACTTACTTGTGATGTTCCCACTCTCACAGACTTATGAGTGGTGTTCCCAGTCTCATAGACTTACTTGTGGTATTCCCACTCTCACAGACTTACTTGTGGTGTTCCCACTCTCACAGACTTACGTGTGGTATTCCCACTCTCATAGACTTACTTGTGATATTCCCACTCTCACAGACTTATTTGTGGTGTTCCCACTCTCACAGACTTATGTGTGGTGTTCCCACTCTCACAGACTTAATTGTGGTATTCCCTCTCTAACAGACTTACTTGTGGTATTCCCACTCTGACAGACTTACTTGTGGTGTTCCCACTCTCACAGACTTATGTGTGGTGTTCCCACTCTCACAGACTTACGTGTGGTGTTCCCACTCTCACAGACTTACTTGTGGTATTCCCACTCTGACAGACTTACTTGTGGTGTTCCCACTCTCACAGACTTACTTGTGGTGTTCCCACTCTCACAGACTTACTTGTGGTATTCCCACTCTCATAGACTTACTTGTGGTATTCCCTCTCACAGACTTACTTGTGGTGTTCCCACTCTCACAGACTTATGTGTGGTGTTCCCACTCTCACAGACTTAATTGTGGTATTCCCTCTCTAACAGACTTACTTGTGGTATTCCCACTCTCACAAACTTACTTGTGGTGTTCCCACTCTCACAGGACTTATGGTGGTGTCCCCTCTCACAGACTACGTGTGGTGTTCCACTCTGACACCACGCAACT
>JACEFZ010012588.1:607500-678943 GCA_014155875.1 Cepaea nemoralis | reverse complement strand
GTTCTCCGGCAGATCCACCAGTCAACCTACTGTCCATACAGAGTTCTCCGGCAGATCCACCAGCCAACCTACTGTCCCCACAGAGTTCTCCGGCAGATCCACCAGTCAACCTACTGTCCACACCAGAGTTCTCCGGCAAGATCCACCAGGCAACCTACTGGTCCACACAGAGTTCTCGGCAGATCCACCAGTCAACCTACTGTCCACACAGAGTTCTCCGGCAGATCCACCAGCCAACCTACTGTCCACACAGAGTTCTCTCCGGCAGATCCACCAGACAACCTACTGTCCACACAGAGTTCTCCGGCAGATCCACCAGACACCTACTGTCCATACAGGAGTTCTCCGGCAGATCCACCAGAACAACCTACTGTCCACAACAGGTTCTCCGGCAGATACACCAGCCACCTACTGTCCACACAGAGTTCCTGCAGATCCACCAGACAACCTACTGTCCACACAGAGTTCTCCGGCAGATCCACCAGACAACCTACTGTCCAAACAGAGTTCTCCGGCAGATCCACCAGACAACCTACTGTCCACACAGAGGTTCTCCGGCAGATCCACCAGGACAACCTACTTGTCCATACAGAGGTTCTCCGGCAGATCCACCAGACAACCTACTGTCCATACAGGGTTCTCCGGCAGATCCACCAGACAACCTACTGTCCATACAGAGTTCTCCGGCAGATCCACCAGACAACCTACTGTCCATACAGAGTTTCTCCGGCAGATCCACCAGGACAACCTACTGTCCATACAGAGTTCTCCGGCAGATCCACCAGCCAACCTACTGTCCATACAGAGGTTCTCCGGCAGATCCACCAGACAACCTACTGTCCATACAGAGTTCTCCGGCAGATCCACCAGACAACCTACTGTCCCATACAGAGTTCTCCGGCAGATCCAACCAGACAACCTACTGTCCATACAGAGTTCTCCGGCAGATCCACCAGACAACCTACTGTCCATACAGAGGTTCTCCGGCAGATCCACCAGACAAACCTACTGTCCATACAGGGTTCTCCGGCAGATCCACCAGTACAACCTACTGTCCATACAGAGTTCTCCGGCAGATCCACCAGTCAACCTACTGTCCACACAGAGTTCTCCGGCAGATCCACCAGTCAACCTACTGTCCACACTGAGTTCTCCGGCAGATCCACCAGACCAACCTACTGTCCATACAGGAGTTCTCCGGCAGATCCACCAGACAACCTACTGTCCATACAGAGTTCTCCGGCAGATCCACCAGTCCAACCTACTGTCCATACAGAGTTCTCCGGCAGATCCACCAGACAACCTACTGTCCCATACAGAGTTCTCCGGCAGATCCACCAGACAACCTACTGTCCATACAGAGTTCTCCGGCAGATCCACCAGACAACCTACTGTCCACACAGAGTTCTCCGGCAGATTCCACCAGCCAACCTACTGTCCACTACAGAGTTCTCCGGCAGATCCACCAGTCAACCTACTGTCCACACAGAGTTCTCCGGCAGATCCACCAGACAACCTACTGTCCATACACGAGTTCTCCGGCAGATCCACCAGACAACCTACTGTCCACACAGAGTTCTCCGGCAGATCCACCAGCAAACCTACTGTCCATACAGAGTTCTCCGGCAGATCCACCAGACAACCTACTGTCCATACAGAGGTTCTCCGGCAGATCCACCAGACAACCTACTGTCCACACAGGAGTTCTCCGGCAGATCCACCAGACAACCTACTGTCCATACAGAGTTCTCCGGCAGATCCACCAGACAACCTACTGTCCATACAGAGTTCTCCGGCAGATCCAACCAGACAACCTACTGTCCACACAGAGTTCTCCGGCAGATCCACCAGTCACCTACTGTCCATACAGAGTTCTCACGCAGATCCACCAGTACAACCTACTGTCCATACAGGAGTTCTCCGGCAGATCCACCAGACACCTACTGTCACTACAGAGTTCTCCGGCAGATCCACCAGACAACCTACTGTCCATACAGAGTTTCTCCGGCAGATCCACCAGACAACCTACTGTCCATACAGAGTTCTCTCCGGCAGATCCACCAGACAAACCTACTGTCCAGTACAGGGTTCTCCGGCACATCCACCAGACAACCTACTGTCCACACAGAGTTCTCCGGCAGATCCACCAGACAACCTACTGTCGCATACAGAGTTCGCCAGCAGATCCACCAGTACAATCTACTGTCCAATCTGTCATAAGTAGAGACACATGTATTGTTTGGCGTTCATACAAGTAGAGACTAAAGGACGCACTAGACAACGTAACAATTAACAGCTTTAGTTACCGACCGAAATTTGAACCTGTCACCTACACATGACGACAGCTTCTAGCTGTAGGAACAAGTGTACTCTAACGTATGACCAACTAGACACCCTTAAAATGGTGTCTTCGTTAGCCTGGTCTATCATCCACATTAACCCACAACTATGGAATATGGACAGAATTCGTATCTAGCCATTGAGATAGCACTGTGGGTCTCAGAATTGTTCATTCATTCAGTAGCATCTCCTTTGCAGAACCTCGCTCCCGAAAAACCTCTCGGTCATAAGCAAGATGTCCGCGTCCGATACACCCATCTGGAGATCAACTGCCACAGCTTGCAGCCATCGCCTCTTTGGCTTTTCCCTCAGAATTGTGTCACGTCAAATAACAAACACAGAAACACATCTGACCGTAATACTGTGTCCAGTATATTAACGAACATTTAAAAGAAGAGAAAACATTGGTCGGTTCCAATGCTGTACACGTATTACGCAGAAATATCAATTGGGGACAGATTCGAATCTCGGTCGGTAACTATAACTTTCAATTGTTATGTTGTCTAGTGCGTCCTCTCGTCTCTACTTCTTTCTTCTACTTCTATGAGCGTCAAACAAAACATATGTTTTTATTTACGAACTGTCTTGCTGGCCTCAAAGGGTACCCCAATTGATTTTTCTGTGTATTTCGTATTCATCACGTGACATAATTAGAATAAAAACACAGACGCGATGCCGATAAGCGATGGTGCGAGATGGCAAATCATGGCCGCCCAAGCTTATGAACAAAACTGGTGGAACTGCGTTAAAGCTTCATTCATCACGTGCCATGGCGATAAGGGTGGGCGATCATGTTCTGCCATCTCACTTCGATCACCAGAGTCGTGGATCAAGCTCCGTGTTTCCTGTTCTGACACATGCCACGTGGCCAAGCCATCCAGGTATTTACTTCTCGGTCTTCCCCTTGGCTCTTCCCTTCGATCTTGCCAGTTGTCAGCAAGTTCTCCAAGTCATTTCTTCTCATAACATGCCCAAACAATTGACTGTCTACGTCTAATGACTCTTAATCAGTTTACGATCTTCATTTTTTCTTGAAGGACTTGTTCATTGGTTTTTCTGTCTGTCCATGGTATTTCTTTGCATTTTCCTCAGAAACCACATTTCCACAGCCATCAGCTGTTTTTCAGCTTGACTGCTTCATTGTCCCACGCTTCACATCCATACAAAAGTATCAGGTTCTATATAGCACTTCAACACTCTTTTTCCGTTTCAATTGATATCTTTTATTGGTCAGTATGTTTTTTCATCTTGCAAAAGGCTACCTTCGCAATGGCAATTCTTGTTCTAATCTCTTCAAGGCATCTCCCATCAGATGTTATGACTGTGCCGAGATAACTGTATCGATTCACTTGTTAAGAATATGCCCATCTACTCGTATATCACATTGTGGTATTTCCTTCTTCCCAGTGACGACCATAATCTGTGTCTTCTTAATATTCAGTTCTAACCCTTGTTGTTCACTGTGTGCAACAACCGCATCTACTAAATTTTGCAGGTCCTGTTCATTGTCTGTAATCAAGACTGTATCATCTGCATATCTAATGTTATTGATGTATCGTCCCCCAATGTTGATTCCTTCCATATCTTCTATATTTCTGAATATATTTTCACTGTACAGGGAAAAAAGATCTGGAGACATTACACATCCCTGTCTCACACCTCTTTTAATAGGCTGATATTGACCTACATCGTTATCAATTCTGATGGCAGCTTGTTGTTTCCAATATATGTTTTTTTTACAAGTCTAAGGTCTTTTCCATCAATTTGTTGATCTTCAAGCATCCTTATCATGTCGACATGTCTCACTTTATCGAAAGCCTTTGTGTAGTCAATAAAGCAAAGATATAGATCTTTGTTTACTTCTATAGAACGCTCAATTACTGTTCTCAGTATATACACAGCATTTACTGTGCCCTTGCCTTCTACAAACCCACATTGTTCTTCTCCTATTTCGGGATGTATTTTCTTCCTAACTCTTTGCATGATAATTCTCAGCAGAATCTTCGTGATGTGGCTCATTATACTAATTGTTCTATGTTGATCGCATTCCAATGGCTCCTGATTTCTTCGGGATTGCAATAAATATAGAATTACATAATTCAGGAGGTATATCTCCAGTATCGTCGTATATTGCGATCAGCAGTCTGGTGACGGTCTATTCCATATAATTCTAAGGCCTTGATCATATATATTGTGATGTTATCTTCATATGGTTAAGAGCATTCTGAACTTCCATCTAAAGCGTTATGTCTTATGACACAGTGTTTAATCTGCGAAACGTAAATAATATAAAATAACACAAAATAATGTAGCCTTAAGTAAGAAAACAATTACGGAAAACATAGGACGTTGCGGAGACTAGCCTTCATCAGAACCATGAAGAAGACACTACAGTGACTACATTATGTGCTATTTGTCTCATAATCCCTTGACGCTTGTCTCTCTCTCTCTCTCTCTCTCTCTCTCTCTCTCTCTCTCTCTCTCTCCTGTGTCTCTCTCTCTCTCACTCTCTCTCTCTCGCTCTGTGTGTGTGTGCGTGCGTGCGTGCGTGCGCGCGCGCGCGTGTGTGTGTGTGTGTGTGCGCGCGCGTGCCATGAGCTTCTTCGTCATTGTGTGTGTTGTTTTGTTTTCGCACTCCGTTATGATCTCAGCAGCTACAAACCCCTTGTATGGATATCAATATATATCGGCGCTGTGCCGAGGGTGTGTTCAACGAACGCAAATAGCAATCCCGCATATCCGGTTCGAATCACAGCTACGGGCGATTTGGTAGCTGACCATCGCGCGCTGGTTTTCATACAATGGTATGAGTGCTGGTCGGTCAGAAAGCAAAGGCAAACAACTGATCGTAAACTTGCCAAGTAAACATACACAGTCCAAAATGTTGGGGTTGACAGCGATGTCCTGTAAAGTATTTGCAGCTCACTTTTGTATGTACATATATGGCGATGGTTATTATTACTATTTTTGTTTTTCTTTTCGCTTGCTTTAAACTCTATCATAATCCACTAATCCATGCATTCATTTATCGTGTGCCATGCCGATAAACGTGGGCGGTCATGTTTTCGTCAGATTTACTCGATTACCAGAGTTGTAGATCAGTCCTGTGTTCTTATCTCGACCACACCACGTAGCCAAGCTATCCAGGTATTTACTTCTCTGTCTTCCTATTGTTCTCTTCTTCTCGATCTTGTCAGTTGTCACCAGGTTCTCCAGTATATTTCTTCTCATAACGTGACCAAACCAGTGCCACAAGTCTGCTGCTACTACTTGTTGTTGCTACTATTAGAAAGTGCACCGGACTGATGTTTGCGTGAGGGTAGCTTTCTCTGTTACCAATGTCCCTCGCCATCAGGCCAACCCATTCCAACTTCCGAGGTCCTTGTAATTCACGTTCCCAGTTCAAGGACGAATAGTCAGCATTTACGTCCACATGACTAGTGTGTGATGATATTGATGATGAGGAATTAAACACACACACACACACACACACACACACACACACACACCACACACACACACACACACAGGTGTTTGTAAAGTCTCACTACACTTTGTCTGCAGAACATATTTGAAAATGAAGTACATGACGTACTCCACAGTCCATCGTGAAGCAAAAGGCAGAGAATGGTTGTCGTCTGCTGGGGTAATTCTTTGCACTGCAAACAGAATGGTGTTTTAGTTTAGTTTAGTTTAGTCGACGGATCAACATCACGGAGCACACGGGTGTAACCTATAAGTGCTCCGTTCTACTCCTAACTCAAGCCTGAGTCCGGAGAATCTCAGCTCAGTGTACGAACTCCGTAGCACCGTCGAGTATCCTGAAATACTTTGGGTAGATTTGTAACTCGAAGTTTTGCCGGCGCAGCGCCATTAGGCTACTCTTTTTTTCGATTTCCAACTGCGAGGGGGATTTTTTACGGGCGCAACAATACACACAAGCATCCAATCTCGCTACCTAGGTACCAGAGGAAATGTTGTACTAGAAGTCCACGTGAAATAATCCCCGCCCTCACCGGGCTTGAACTCGGGACCTCCAGCACTCGAGGCGGACACCATACCTGCGTGACCACTCAGCCCAACACAGAATGATGATATTAAGGGAAGAAAGATGTTTCTTTTGGTTGAACAAGTGTTTCGAAATGGCTGTCTCTACACACGGAAATAACAACAGACACGTTGCAAAAGGCAGTTGACAATATGAAGAGACGTGTGCAGTCATGTCTTGAAGCCCATGGTGGACATTTCCAACACCTTTT
The DNA here is from genome assembly GCA_014155875.1 of Cepaea nemoralis. Lineage (NCBI taxonomy): Eukaryota > Metazoa > Mollusca > Gastropoda > Stylommatophora > Helicidae > Cepaea > Cepaea nemoralis. Next base: position 672,344 of record JACEFZ010012588.1, on the reverse strand, counting down.
ATAATTAATGCTGCATTGGTACTTTCCAGTTTCCCCAAAACAGCGTTAGATCATAGCAGTAACTTCTTTTCTTTTCTTTTCTCTTCTTTTCTTTTCATAGCAGTGACTATTGTAACTAACTGGGTGAAATTTTTTAAGCACATTTTCTTATGACGTCATGTACTTCATATTTCAAATTTGATCAACATACAAAGTGTAGTGAGACTTTACATACACCTTGTATATTCACACACACACACACACACACACACACACACACACACACACACACACACACTACATACACAATGGTTTTATTTCTCATGCCTAGAAAAGACAGGTCTGGTGTGTGTCAAAGGTCGTCGGCCCCACGCGCTACCTACCTGCCACCGAGCAGCCAAGGGTTGTACAAGCTATAGCGTTATCGGAATGACTCAGGAAACAAGCTGATACTGCCTTTTTCACGTGTCGTGTTGTGTCAACGATTGTCCGCGTGTTGCTTCTGTCTGTGTCAACTGTTTAGGCAGAGGTTATACAGGATTTGTTTTGATGCCTTCTTTTCTTATTTTTCTTTCTTTCTGTGTGTGTGTGTGTGTGTGTGTGTGTGTTGTCTGTCTGTCTGTCTGTCTTGCTTTCATAATATATGTCTGTCTGCTCCGTGCTTTCTCTCTCTCTCTCTCTCTCTCTCTCTCTCTCTCTCTCTCTCTCTCTCTCTCTCTCTCTCTCTCTCTCTCTCTCTCTCTCTCTCTCTCTCTCTCTCTCTCGTCCATTGTCTTCACATTTGTATAGTTATTTTACTGTATACATCTCTGTTCTCATTTATCCCTTTCTTATATTTTGTATCCTCCCTGACTGCCCTCACTGTAGTTGGGGGGAAGCGAAGGAAACAAAACACAGGCCACTCAGAGACTTAGAGGAATCTATTACCTACCCATGGCCCCAATATTTACAATTTGGGAGTTATGCTGACGTCACATCACGCTAGAATCAACAACAGGTCACTCAATTTGGCTGGTCCTCCGTCCGTGCTTAGACAAAAGAGATCTGGCAGTTTGCCATATGAACTGCCCACATATTGAATGGGGCAATCTGTTTCATATTTGATGTCCTTGCAATTACTAACATTTTGTTTGCACTCGGTTTGCAAGCAGATCTTTGAAAACAAAAGAATGTAAAATATTAACTAATTCAGTGCCAAACAAAAAGTAAGTATGGAGCAAACAAAAATGGATGGCACACATAGGAAGTAAGGGCATGTCACAGTTATGTCTGTATAGTGTTAATATGGTAGTAGATATGCTCTATTATGTCGCAATGACATTTCGGCGATATATAAGCCCATTACAGATACGGAGGTGGCTAACAAACTTCCATGGCACTTAACCAGTTCATGGACACAGAAAAGATAACCGATTGATGGACAGAATATACAAAAGAGTTGTATTATTGCGATCGTAGATCAGAAACAAACACTTGCGATCAAAGTGAAAGACCGCCAATACTGAAAACATAAGTTGAAGATGCTATACTATACATGTATCTGTGTGATTTGTATTCATCCGTTGAGCTTCTTCGTATATGCGTGTGTTGTGTGTGTGTGTGCGTGTGTGTGTGTTCGTGTGTCTTGTGTATGGTGTGTGTGTGTGTTCGTGTGTGTGTTCGTGTGTGTGTGTGTGTGTGTGTGTGTGTGTGTGTGTGTGTGGTGTGTGTGTGTGTATGTTTTATTGTTTTTTTCATCACTCCGTTATGAGCTAGGCAGCAGTAATCCCCTTTTATCGATGTCGATACGTATCGTGCGTTGTGGCGGGAGACTCCGTGGCGAAGTAGTCAAGCCGTCAGACTCGGGCTTCGAAGGTTGTGGCTGCGATTCCGGGCCGCGTCCTTCGGTTCATGAGTGCATTTTTCCGGAGACTCCTGGGGGTTGTCGCTGGAGCTACAGAGTTCGTGCTTTGTGTGACGCTTTCCGCGCTGCGGAAAGAGACCGAGCCATATGGGATAAAAGCCGGTTCAATGAGTCGACCCGTAGACTTTAATTAAGCTACTTTTTTATTAGTATTGTGGCGATGGGAATTTCAACGAACGCAATTTGCGATTTGGAAGCTGACCGTCGCGCGCTGGTATTCACACAAAGATGTGAGTGCGAGTCGTTCAGAAGCAGAGGCAAACCACTGACGGTAAAATTACCAAGTAATCACAAACAGCACCCCAAAAAAGTTATGGTTGACTGCGATGTCCTGTCAAGGCTACGCAACACACTTTTTATGTGCACATCATATAAAGATGATGGTTATTATTACTATTTTTGTTTTTCCGTTCGCTGGCTTTAAACTCGATCGTAGTGCACACACCTACTGCTAGTACTGGTTTTAGCTAATGGTAGAAAGTGCACTGGAATGATGTTTGCATGAGGTTGGCTTTCTTGTTTACCAGTGTTTTCTCGCTAATGTAGAAAGTGCACTGGAATGATGTTTGCATGAGGGTTGGCTTTCTTGTTTACCAGTGTTTCTCGCTATGGTAGAAAGTGCACTGGAATGATGTTTGCATGAGGGTTGTCTTTCTTGTTTACCAGTGTTTCTCGCTAATGGTAGAAAGTGCACTGGAATGATGTTTGCATGAGGGTTGGCTTTCTTGTTTACCAGTGTTTCTCGCTAATGGTAGAAAATTGCACTGGAATGATGTTTGCATGAGGGTTGGCTTTCTTGTTACCAGTGTTTCTCGCTAATGGTAGAAAGTGCACTGGAATGATGTTTGCATGAGGGTTGGCTTTCTTGTTTACCAGTGTTTCTCGCTAATGGTAGAAAGTGCACTGGAATGATGTTTGCATGAGGGTTGGCTTTCTTGTTTACCAGTGTTTCTCGCTAATGGTAGAAGTGCACTGGAATGATGTTTGCATGAGGGTTGGCTTTCTTGTTTACCAGTGTTTCTCGCTAATGGGTAGAAAGTGCACTGGAATGATGTTTGCATGAGGGTTGGCTTTCTGTTTACCAGTGTTTCTCGCTAATGGTAGAAAGTGCACTGAATGATGTTTGCATGAGGGTGGCTTTCTTGTTTGCCAGTGTTTCTCGCTAATGGTAGAAAGTGCACTGGAATGATGTTTGCATGAGGGTTGGCTTTCTTGTTGCCAGTGTTTCTCGCTAATGGTAGAAAGTGCACTGGATGATGTTTGCATGAGGGTTGGCTTTCTTGTTTACCAGTGTTTCTCGCTAATGGTAGAAAGTGCACTAGAATGATGTTTGCATGAGGGTGGCTTTCTTGTTTACCAGTGTTTCTCGCTAATGTAGAAAGTGCACTGGAATGATGTTTGCATGAGGGTTGGCTTTCTTGTTTACCAGTGTTTCTCGCTAATGGTAGAAAGTGCACTAGAATGATGTTTGCATGAGGGTTGGCTTTCTTGTTACCAGTGTTTTCTCGCTAATGGTAGAAAGTGCACTGGAATGATGTTTGCATGAGGTTGGCTTTCTGTTTACCAGTGTTTCTCGCTAATGGTAGAAAGTGCACTGGAATGATGTTTGCATGAGGGTGGCTTCTTGTTTACCAGTGTTTCTCGCTAATGGTAGAAAGTGCACTGGAATGATGTTTGCATGAGGTTGGCTTTCTTGTTTACCAGTGTTTCTCGCTAATGGTAGAAAGTGCACTAGAATGATGTTTGCATGAGGGTTGGCTTTCTTGTTTACCAGTGTTTCTCGCTAATGGTAGAAAGTGCACTAGAATGATGTTTGCATGAGGTTGGCTTCTTGTTACCAGTGTTTCTCGCTAATGGTAGAAAGTGCACTGGAATGATGTTTGCATGAGGGTTGGCTTTCTTGTTACCAGTGTTTCTCGCTAATGGTAGAAAGTGCACTAGAATGATGTTTGCATGAGGGTTGGCTTTCTTGTTTACCAGTGTTTCTCGCTAATGGTAGAAAGTGCACTGGAATGATGTTGCATGAGGGTTGGCTTTCTTGTTTACCAGTGTTTCTCGCTAATGGTAGAAAGTGCACTGGAATGATGTTTGCATGAGGGTGGCTTTCTTGTTTACCAGTGTTTCTCGCTAATGGTAGAAAGTGCACTAGAATGATGTTTGCATGAGGGTTGGCTTTCTTGTTTACCAGTGTTTCTCGCTAATGGTAGAAAGTGCACTAGAATGATGTTTGCATGAGGGTTGGCTTTCTTGTTTGCCAGTGTTTCTCGCCATCAGGCGAACCCATTCCGACTTCTGAGGTACTTATAATTTACGTTCCAAGGTCAAGGACGAGGAGTCAACATTTAAGTCCAACTGATTAGTGTGTGATGATATTGATGATTATGAATTAAATTCACATACATATATATCTACACACGCGCGCGCGCGCGTACACAGTGGTTTGATTTCTCAAACCTAGGTCATCAAGAGCCGGTCTCTCTGGCCTAGGGGTTACAGACTTTCTCCGTAATCCCGTTTATCCACGCAGGGTCTCGCAGCGCGGCGAATGGAAGCGGTTCTACCGCGCTGGTGACTTGCGGGATAACTGAGCCGGCCGCTCAGAAATCAATGGCAAACTACTGAGCGTAATCTTGCCAAGAAATCAACAACAGCTGAAAGATGCTGATGTTGACAGCGATGTCCTTTAAAGGATATGCGAATGTTTTAAAAAAAAGGTCATCAAGAAACCTAGAAAAGGCAATCAGGTGTATTCTAATGTAGTCGGCCCATGTGCTACGAGCAGCAAAGAGTAGTACAAGCTACAATACTTGGAATGACCAGAAAACAGGCTGGCACTGCCTATTTCACGGTGGTGTAGTCCTACACATTGAGAACGTCCCACGGAAAGATTGATTGAAATGACGTGATATGAATAGCTGGCTCTGTTGACTACACGAAAGCATTTGATAAGGTGGAAAATTGGCACCTTGCCGTCTGACAGACGATAGTTTGTTACACTGTGCGTCAAAAAGGCTTAATAACTACAACCATGACGGTAACGAATTAGACTAATCAGACCAACTCGCGCTGTACATTTTGTCCACAGTGGATGCATATGAACACATGGTCATTCTCACCATCACGCACAATCTTACGTCTCACGCGCTCAGTGTGTAACCTATCAAAATCATTGTCTCCTTTGTCTTTATTCCGTTTTTTTTATTTTTTCGCTCCCTCGCCTTGAACTCAAGCGTAGTCCTTTACACACTACCTTCTAGTTAGTGCTGGACTGAATTTTGCGTGTGTAGATTAGCTTTCCATATTAAAAGTGTCCCTCGCCATCAGACGAACCCACTCCGACTTCAGAGGTACTTGTAATTTATGTCCCAATGTCAAGGACGACAGGTCAACTGTCCGGTGTAGGGTTTGAACCGCTTATCTCGGCATCAGAACACCGGATGTTTAAGGACAATCATTCTTATCCATTGGGCCTCTGCTGACCTACATTTCGTTTCTGATATTTGCCTCTCCATATCACAAAGCATGGGTTGACATTTTGAGACCATGTGAGGCCCATGCAGCATGATCCCTCTCTCCCTCCAGAGGACATGTATAAGGGGAAAAATGAATAAATTATTACTATGTTGACATGTTAAACACTGATGGTAAAGATCTAAGAATAATACAGAACATGTATTGGCAACACAGAGCAGCCATAAGAATTGACAACTAATTAGGGACTTTTCAGCAGATTTAGGTAAGGAGGTAAGCTGAGTATGGTATAGGCAGAATTGCTGCCTAAATGGAATGGCTGACATGAAACATGATGATTGGTCTGTTTCACGTCTCGTTTACCAACGATTGTTCGTGTGTGTTTTCTGTCTGTTTCACGTGCAGTGGCGTGCAAAGGGGGGTGCGGGGTTGCGACGGCCCCGGGCATCCAGCCGGGAGGGGGGCATCCAATTAGGGAGAGGGGGCAGCACAGTGCAGTGGGAGGGGAGGAGGAATGAATAAGGGAAAGAACAATTTAGGGGCATCCAATTAAGGGGTTGGCCCCGGGCATCAAAGAACCTCTGCACGCCACTGTTCACGTGTTGGTTTATCAACGATTGTCCGTGTGTGTTTTCTGCCTGTTTCAATTGTTTAGGCAGGACTTGGATTGTTGTCTTTCTTTTATTTCTTTCGATCTTTATTTTCTTCTTGCATTTATTTTGTCTGCCTGTCTGTTGTTGTTTTTTTCAGTCTGTTTTCCTCGCTTTCTCTCTCTCTCTCTCTCTCTCTCTCTCTCTCTCTCTCTCTCCTCTCTCTCCTCTCTCTCTCTCTCTCTCTCTCTTTCTCTCTCTCTCTCTCTCTATCTCTGTCTGTCTGTCTGTCTCTCTCTCTCTCTTCGTGTGAGCGTGTGTGTGTATGTGTGTGCGTCTTATTTCATGTTTTTCTTCTTCTCTCTCTTTCTCATCTCTCTCTGTCTCTCTCTATCTTTCTCTCTGTTTCTGTCTCTCTCTCTCTCTCTCTCTCTCTCTCTCTCTCTCTCTCTTCGTGTGAGCGTGTGTGTGTATGTGTGTGCATCTCTCTCTCTTGCTTTATTTCATGATTTTGTTCTTCTCTCTCTTTCTCCTCTCTCTCTCTCTCTCTCTCTCTCTCTCTCTCTCTCTCTCTCTCTCTCTCTCTCTCTCTCTCTCTCTCTCTCTCTCTCTCTCCGTTTCTTATACATGTGTATAACCTTTTACTATATACATCTATGTTCTCATTTCTCCTTTTATGTTTGTATTTGTGTACGTATTCCTCCTATCTGCCCTCACTGTAGTTGGAGGGAAGCGAAGTGAAACAAGACACAAGCCACACACAGACTCAGAGGATTCCACGACTATCCCGTGGCGCACATATCCCAGCATTCAATGTTTGAATGTGTGACGTCACGTCACGCTACAATACCCGCAACCACAGGTCACTCAACTGGACTGGTCCTCTGTCGGCGCTCAACTGAAAAGAGAATTGACAGTTTGGACAAATTAACTGCCCACGTGTTGAATAGAACACTCACGTGTTGAATATGACACTCTGTTTCATATCTGAAGTCTTTCAGCTTAGTAACATTTGTATGTCCACTGCTTGCTTGCGTTTATTTTACATGAAGTCATATTATCTGTCAGTGTTGTTACTGTAGTCTAAACATAGAAGCCACAAGCTTTCATCCCCACCCAGTACTCACAGGTGGCTTCCCACTAACAAAGGACTAGCATCTATGGGAGTGAGGCTGAGGTAGAGGCTTTCATCCCCACCCAGTACTCACAGGTGGCTTCTCACTAACAAAGGACTGGCATCTATGGGAGTGAGGCTGAGGTAGAGGCTTTCATCCCCACACCCAGTACTCACAGGTGGCTTCCCACTAACAAAGGACTGGCATCTATGAAAGTGAGGCTGAGGCAGAGGCTTTCATCCCAACCTAGTACTCTCAGGCGGCTTCCCACCAACAACGGACTCCCATGTATGAAAGAGGCTGGGGTAGAGGCTTTCATCCCCACCCCCAGTGCCGAAGTTCCACCCCCGCGGGGACTGTGCGGCCACTCCAAGGTCAAACACCAGCAGGAGGGGGAGGGGATTGTAAGTGTTCATGGAACTGCACACCTGCTGAGAGAGGCAAGCTTGCTTGTAACCAGGTCATGATGCAGAACAGCACGTGCAGACTGGCGGGGTTTCAGCCTAGGTTGGGGAGGTCAGCATGGCTGAATAGATAAGAGCTCTCGCTCTTAAATTTCCCTGTGCTGCTGCCGAAGTAGCTGGTTTAACCCCTACACTGGACTGTTGGACAAAATATTGTCTCGTCCTTGACTTGGGGACGTAAATTACAAGTACCTCAGAAGTCGGAGTGGATTCGCATGATGGCGAGGGACGCTGGTAATAGGGAAAGCTAAGCCACTCGCAACCATCAGCCCATTGCACTAGAAGTAGTAGCACTATATGGACTACGCATGAGTTCAAAGCAAGCGAACGCTAAAAAAAACAACAACCTAGGTTGGTCACATTTCCTCCCTCTTGTCCATTCGGCCATGCTGACCCCCCACTACAATGTCAACTTCTCGATCTTGACATAGCGACGTCAATTACAAGTATGATATTTTACGACAATTATGCATAGTGTACTTGTGCGGGCTGTTGGTTTGTCGAGACCCCTGTCTGTTCCACTTTTCACATGCGGCAGTGAGGAACATTTTGTGTGATATTCACTGGCACAGGAATGGAGCATAATGGAACAACCCTTTGCCGTGAAGTTGGATCCACGACTAACTAACTGACTAAATAACTAACTAACAAGTTTGAGTTCAATGCGCGCGATGGCTAAAAAAGAAAACATAACCAGGTTGTTCATGTTTCCTCCGTGGATATTTGGAACGTCAATGGCAACAGACTCCAGCCTAACGCCCAGAGGAGGCACTTCCGGTAAAGCTTATCTACGATGAGAACTATTCTTATCACTGAAGATAACAATGTTTGTCTGGGATAAAGTGGCTGCCAGTATGAGTCCATAGATGGTGGATGCTATTAATTTCTAGGTACTGTCTTCTACTGTCTTCTACTGTAGAGACTTCTTTATACTTAGGTTCATACCAGAATGCGATCGGCGTTGCCAGTAGTGGGTTGTGCTCAATATTTAAATTTCAAATCCCGAAACAACCACATAATCACCTTCTTTATGTGTTCTCTCGCTGTGAACCCAAGCGTGTGATTCCCATACACATGTTACTACTTCTAGCACTGAACTGATTTCTGCGTGTAGATTAGCTTTCTCTATTACCAGTGTCCCTCGCCATCAGACGAACCCTGCTCTGACTTGTAACTTGCGTCCTCAAGTCAACAACGGGAAGTCAACATTTTAGTCCAACTGACCGGGATAGGGGTTAAACTCACTACCTCGCCATCAGCACACAAGGTGTTTAAGAACGAGCGCTCTTATCAATGCGGCCATGCCGACCTCATAGAGACTTTGTATAATGTATTTTTGTACACCGATAGAGGTCTTCGGAATGATGTCTGTCTGATTGACTGTCTTTTTTCTTGCGTCTGTCTGTCTATCTGTCTTTTTTTTTTCCTTACGTCTGTCTGTCTTCGGTCGGTCGGTCGGTCGGAAGGTCGTTCGGTCGGTAGGTCGGTCTGTCTGTCTGTCTGTCTGTCTGTCTGTCTGTCTGTCTGTCTGTCTGTCTGTCTGTCTGTCTGTCTGTCTGTCTGTCTTTTCTTACTTATTTCTTCGGCAACCTCCGTGGCGAAGTGGTCAAACCGTTTGACTCGGCCTCCGAAGGTTGTGGGTTCGATTCCGGGCCAGCGCCCTTCGGTTCACGAGTTAAATTTTTCGGAGACTCCTGTGGGTCGTCGCTGGAGCTTACGGAGATCGTGCTTTGTGAGGCTCTTTCCACTCTGCGAGACAGAGCTATATGGGATAACACCCAGTGCAATGAAGTCGACCCTGTAGAATTTTAAGCGACATTTTTTTTACTTATTTCTTTCTTTCTTTATTTTCTGTCTTTCTTTCGGTCGGTCGGCCGATTTTTATTACCTTTTTATCTCTGTAGTTTTCTTTTTTCTTTCTCAATGTCTTTCTTTCTCTCTTCTTTCTACCTCTCCGTTTTCTTTATCTTGTTTTGCATGCTGTCAACATGATTATATTTCTCTTATTTTATTTATATCTTTCCCAATCCATCGTTTTTTCGTTGTATGGATGGTTCTTCGGGGGCCTTCTTCTTACACCCTGCATCCCCACTGTGACACCGACCCTCAAACCAACTCATCCAAACTCTCCTATCCTTAGCTATCACAGGCAGCTCGGCCCATGTCCTCTGCTAGTGATGCCTTTCTCGCGCCACACAGATTTCCAACATGCCAGGTGCCAGTTCCGGAGATTTTCCAAGGTAAAAGGAAGGAACAAGCTCCGTGGCGAAGGTGTTTACGGAAGCAGTTTCTTAATCCCGCATACCGCTTTAGAAGCACACTTTGGGCGAGTGTGGCAGCAGGACCGCCTTAACGTTGGTTTTTTTTTTAATGAAAGGATATGGGTGCCGGTCGTTCAGAAAGCAATGGCAAATTAGTGAACGTAAACTTGCCAAGAGCAAAACAAACAAAAACACAAAAAATGCTGGTGTTGACTGAGACGTCATGCAAAAGATATACAATTAACTGTTCATGGTTTACTGGATTTTGCAGCTGAAGTTGTTTTTCTAGGGCATGGGGAAAGCCAGCCCCAATTCACCCCTGCTCGGTGGCCTCTTTGATATGTATGGCAGGTATGTGTTGCTATTATTTCGCCGGAAACCCTCCATGGTCAGCTCTTACGACATGCTGGCAGGTTACTAGGTACTATTCTTTACTTGCTCTTAGGGCTCTAGTTAATACATGGGTGGACTTGGAGACCTGCTGGGGGGGGGGGGGGGGGGGGGGGGGGTGGGGGGGGGAGGTTATTCTCTGCGACAACCTCAGTCCATAGGTGAACACTCTGTTAAGGGCCTGCCATGCCTGGCTGTCAAGGCATCGTACTTCTGAGTTGCAGAAATCAACCAAGCAGCCAACCAAGCAATTGACTGATCAAGCAACAAACCAAGCAATCAACCAAGCAATAAATCAAACAATCAACCCAGCAACTAACAGAGGCTGACAGACCGACCTACCATGCATTCCAATCAACTAACCAAGCATATCAACAAACCAGTTAACCAAGCAACCAGCCAAAAAGTCAAGAAAGCAACCTACTAAGAAATAAAGAAAGCAGCCAACCTAGTAATCAACAAACTAACAAACCAAGAAATAAACCAGAACAACCAAGACATCAGTCAACCAATCAAGAAATCAATCAACCAACCAGAAATCAACCAACCAACCAACCTAGAAATCAAGAAAGTAGCCACAATAGAAATGAATCTAACCAGCCAAGAAATCAACAAATCACCAACCAACAAAGCAACCAACCAAGATATCAACTTCTTCTTCTTCTTACCTCTTCTTCTTCCTTCTTCTTTCTTCTTCTTCTTCTTCTTCTTCCCTCTTCTTCCTCTTCTCTTCTCATACCCCCCACGCCTCACCTTCCTCTCTCCTCCCTCTTCTTCCTCCTTCTCTTGCTTCGTTCGTACTATATATTTGTTTCTTTTACATTTAATTGCGTTGAGACTGTTTGCAGCTTAGCTGTGATATTTGCACATTTCGGCCGATTCTTCTCGGTATTTGTTGACCGGATTATGTGTCCGGGTTATTTCGCGGGTCTTGAATTCGTGACGTCATACTTCTCCCCCAACTCTCCATTTATGGCCTGCGTAGACAACACGCGGTGGACACCTTAAACGAAGTGTCATTTAGTAGGTTTCTCGTTAGATCGACATATGAACTAAGTGTCTTTTAGTAGAATTCTTGTTCTGTGGAAATGTGAACCTAGCTGTCATTTAGCTGGAATCTTTACATCAGTGATTAGAATGTCGGTTGACAATCAGGTGCCGTGAAGTATTATGTTCTCAGTATGATGCAAGTCTTGGAAATGCCTGCTCCTTAGTAATGCAAGTCTTCGAAATGCCGCCCCTCCTTTGCTGCTTATGCAGCCCCCTTACGGTTCCGCCTGATGCGTCCGCCTCTCTGTATCATAGCAAGTTTCTGTTGACAAATTTCAAAGATTGTTCCACTTGTCTTTGGCCACTGTATCTCTAGGCGTCATCAGCTTCGGGATGTCCCGCCAGTTTGGTTCAGGTTTATGAATATCTTGTATCCGTGGCACACATCTGAGGCCTTATAGCAGAATAATATATGAGAGAATTAACGGCTGCAGCAGGATATAACACATCATCATCATCATCATCATCAAAGTGTCCTGCAACTGAAGTAGGCGTTCATGTCTCTCCACAGATCTCGGTTTTTGGTGTTCTGGATCAACTGTGCTGATGATATTCCTCTAGGCCACCGTCTTAATTCACCTAGCATTATTTCTCTTGTCAGCTTCTCTGCCTTTCTTCCTCTTGATCTTTCCAATTGTCACGATGTTCTCCAATGCCACTCTTCTCATCACATGACCAAAGAATTATATTTCTATCTTCTTATTGTTTATAATGTTCTAGTTTCATTAACCTCATTCATGCAATCTTTGGCTGTCCAAGGAATTCGTCTCAGAAACCACATTTCTATTTGCTTCGAAGTTCTTTCTAATTTGTTCATTTGCATTCCAAGATTCACTGCCATACAGCAAAACAGATTATGTATAGTACTTTAGCACTCTCTTTCTTACATTCAATTATAGTGACTTATTGCATAAGGATACTCTTCATTTTCTGAAATGCAGCCTTTGCTTGCCTTATTCTGTTCTTAATCTCTGTTGTGCATCTTCCATCAGATGTTATAGATGCTGCTAGGTATTTAAAAGTATCCACTTGCTTGAGAATTGTCCCTTCAACTTCAATTTCACATTTCTTATTTGATATCACCATTGGTTACTGTTTTCTTTATATCCAAGTAGAGTCCTTTATTTGCACTCCCTGTTACTACAATGTTTAACAATAGTTGTAGATCTTTTGCATATATCCGCCACCAATACTGTGTCATCTGCATAGCGTATATTGTTTACATTATAACCTCCGATTAGTATTCCTGGCTTCTCTCTCATTATTACTGGCTGTGTCTGTGTTTATAATATGTCACTGTGTCAGTATTTATTACTCTCTCGCAGTGTCTTGTGTTTATTATATAGCAGTGTGTCCTGTGTTATTATATAGCAGTGTGTCTGTGTTTATTATATCGCAGTGTGTCTGTGTTATTATATAGCAGTGTGTCTGTGTTTATGATATAGCAGTGTGTCTGGGTTATGTATATAGCATGTGTGCTGGGTTTATAATATGTCCACTGTGTCATAGTATTTATTATCTCTCGCAGTGGTCTGTGTTTATTATATTAGCAGCGTGTCTATGTTTAGTTATATAGCCAGTGTGTCTGTGTTTTACTATATAGCAGTGTGTCTGTAGTTTATATATAGCAGTGTGTACTGTGTTGATTATATAAGCAGTGGTCTGTGTATTATATGCAGTGTGTCCTGTGTTTATTATATAGCAGTGTGTCTGTGTTTATAAATATGTCACTGACTGTGTCCTGTGTTTATTATATAGCAGCGTGTCTATGGTTATTATATAGCAGTGTGTGCTGTGTTATTATATATAGCAGTGTGTCTGTGTTTTATAATAGGTCACTGTGGTCTGTGTTTATTATCTCTCGCAGTGTCTGTGTTTATTATATAGCAGTGTGTCTGTGTTTATTATATAGCAGTGTGTCTGTGTTTATTATATAGCAGTGTGTCTGTGTTTATTATATAGCAGTGTGTCTGTGTTTATTATATAGCAGTGTGTCTGTGTTTATAATATGTCACTGTGTCTGTGTTTATTATATAGCAGCGTGTCTATGTTTATTATATAGCAGTGTGTCTGTGTTTATAATATGTCACTGTGTCAGTATTTATTATCTCTCGCAGTGTCTGTGTTTATTATATAGCAGCGTGTCTGTGTTTATTATATAGCAGTGTGTCTGTGTTTATTATATAGCAGTGTGTCTGTGTTTATTATATAGCAGTGTGTCTGTGTTTATTATATAGCAGTGTGTCTGTGTTTATTACCTCTCACTTTTCCGCGAGGAGTTGACTTATCTATTTTCATTCCGTGTGGCAGAAGTCTCACATGGCTCTGTATACAGCCGACACACAATCTGCTAGCTTCCAATGTCAGGGACGGAGCTTTCCCTTATACGCTACACAGCGGCCATAACTGTTTTCTGGGACTTTGCCCGAAATAAACACACCATACAACAGGGATTTAAATTTTTTTTTATCCGTTAGCTCGCTTTGAACTCAAGCTCAGTCTACATTTGACTGATTTTTGCGTGTGGGCTAGTTTTCCCTATTACCAGTGTCACACGCTATCAGGCGAACCCACTCCGACTTTTGGGGTACTTGTAATTTACGTCCCCATTTTAAAGTCAACATTTTAGTACAACTTATTGGTGCCGGGATTGAACCCACTACCTAGTCATCAGTTCATCGAAAGTTTAAAAGACAGCGCTCTTATCCATTCGGCCACGCTGGCCGCATTTTGAACAGTATAATCTGGGTAAAGTCACCAAACACTGATGGCAAAACTAAATTGACCAAGAAAACTGTAAAGTATCTTGTACAATATTGTCACTAACTATCATTAAATGTTAGAAAGGGAGTGCTGAAATGTTATATAGAACCTGTTTTGTCATATGGCAGTAAGTCATAGAACGTGAATAAACAAATGAGGAAGATCTTAGAAGCAACAGAGATGTGATTCCTGAGACGAATGTTGCCAATATCCAGAACTGCTAGAGGAACTAACAACGATTGCCCGGAAGTGTCTAAAGTAACTAGACCATTATATACAACAATAAGAAAGAGAAACAGCTTTCTTTGGTCATGTGATGAGAAGAGAGGCGCTGGAGAACATTGTGACGACTGGAAAGATCAGTGAGGAAAGAGGCAAGAGACAGACCGCAAGACATGATTCTGGATGGAATGAGACGGTGGCATGGAGGACTATCATCAGCAGAGTTGATCCAGAACACCATGGAGAGACATGGACGCCTATGCCGGTTGACAGTGCACGTGATGATAATTGGGGCATAACGAAACAAAACTCCATTATAAGTTATCCTTTACTAGGCGCTTTGAAGTATCGACTGCAAGTTCTGTCCACCCGACCTTGAAGCTATAATCGACCTGTGGTAACGTTACGACTGACTTGGCGCGGTGCAAGCTGGTACAACCAACTTGGCCGGCACCCCTGCCGACTGTGCAACTTTGTGGGGATTTGTACGAATGACGTATCCAGGTTGCCACCAACGTCCGACAAGAGGATTATTTCTGGACCTTACCCGGATTAAAAGAGCGAACAGCCGGAGGGTGTACAGTTAAACAAATAAAGTAATTATCTCCGACCGTCTAGTCGCGGTGTTGGCATCTCGGGCTGTCAACAAAAAGGGCTCCACGACAGCCCAGCTCATGTTTGCCTTTCGAATGTTAGATGGCCAGGGGGAAAATGCATTCTTACTGGTGCTTGCTTTATTTGTGTTTGAGTGGAGTTATTCTTCTTTGCTGCATTCATTTGAAACACAGACAATGAGCTGACAAGCTGAGAAACATTTAATTGCAACGGAAGTGTTGTTTCCGACGACAAAGAAAAGAATGCTATGAAGTGACTTGTTAGGAATGTTTTTAAACGTAGTTATTTGAGTGTCGTTTTGAAGTTTTTATGTTGTTTGTGTGCTGGTACGGCTCTATACCGCAACGTCTATTCTGTCTCTTATGCTTGTGTTCTTGTAAGCTAAACTATTAGACCATGAACGTTTTTATCTGATTCACTCAAAGAATACATTGCCGGACAGGGAAACAAATAAACAGACCTTCAAGAAACACATGACAATCACAAATTGATTCTAGAATTTTAAAAGTAGTCAAGATATTATAGTGTGAATAAAGATAGTGGAACTGCGGTAAAGTCCAATACACGAATATAAACATAAACAATATAAAATAACACGAAGTAATGCAGCTTTACAGAACACAATTACGGAAAACACAAAACGTTGAGGCGACCAGCTGCATCAGCTAACAAATACACAAAATACAGCATAAGGGGAAGATGCTACAGTGACAACATTAAGGTATAATAACGAAATTAACTTTAAATATAAACATATCGCGATATATAAACATATAGGACGAGACAGTACAGCAGTACACTAAGTTGCATTTTTAAACATAAACATAGTTAGTTAGTTAGTTAGTTAGTTAGTTAGTTAGTTAGTTAGTTAGTTAGTTCATGGCTGCTCAGCCCTCAACAATAGCGTTACCTGCAAGCCTGTCAGCTTGCTCATTTATTTGGACACCCACAAGCTCTGGCACGAAAATGAAACTAATCTTTGCTTGCTGTGACCGCTCCAGAGACAACAACAACTGTCTTCGGGCCCACCCCATCGCTATCTTCCTTAGCAAACTCATTGGGTCACTAGGGAAACATGCCCGAGTGAAGGTCTGTGTATCACGCCATGTAATTACTGTACTTACTGCCATGACCTCTATAGTCAGACTACTTGTGGATCAGAAGTCCAACTGCCACATCTAAAAATAACATTTCGTTGGAAGAGAGCTGCTACAATCCAATTAAGGATGAATGGACTTATCTTGATCTCCAAAGCTGAAACATTAAGAATGCCAACGGTACTCTGTTGTACGCATCCTCACGATAAATTGTTGCAGCACATATTTCAGTCCCTGAGTGGAAACCTTCATACACATCATATGCAACGTCTGCTGCGTTGGTCCAGGTTTCTCTCTCTCTCTCTCTCTCTCTCTCTCTCTCTCTCTCTCTCTCTCTCTCTCTCTCTCTCTCTCTCTCTCTCTCTCTCTCTCTCTCTCTCTCTCTCGCCCATATATCCTAATTCCTACATACAGCCAGGAAGACACATACATTCCTTACCATACTCACATAATTGACATATACACAGGTACAAGAAGAAGGTATGATGTCCATTTGGCATAAAAGATAGAAATTATTAATGTCATTGTACCGTGTACCATCTGGCCTTAGTGCGCTGTTGTTTTTTTGTTTTCGTCGGAGCACAGCCTTGATCTCTTTCACTGTCACAGTGTCTTCTTCTGAAATTTTCTGGGACTTATACCTATCTGAGGTAATCGTCGTGGCAAAATGTCTGCCTCTCATGTCTTTCTGGTTGCTCTGCTCTAGATAGCGTTCGATAAGGACTATGTCCTTATCCCCATCAGTCTTCTGCCAGATGAGGTCAGCACGCTGGAAGGCAGGAATACTCTTATCATTGACTACACCGTTAATAATATTGTGTGGTCGCCAGAACAATTTCAGTGACTTGTCTTTGCTTATTATTTGACAAAACTCATTTTTCACTTTTTATCACATAACCAGTCGTTTGAAACAGCTAACTTTTGCGTCCATGTCTCTTTCCAAGTACAGGATAAGACTAGCTGGGCAACTCTGTTCATTTTGGTGTGTTGCCATGTCCTTACAGTATCATGTTTATCCAGCCAGGCCTTTTACACCTCAAATTTCCACCAAGGTGGTTGCTCCCAGCTAATTCCTCGCAATGATGATTTCTGCCCTTATTTTACTCACCACATCTTGCCCTGTACGGTCATACTTGAAAATCATCACCTTTGACTTGTACTGCCTGGTTCTGCCTTTCTCCACCAATATGATGCAAGAGTAGTGGTCGCTGCCATGGTACCCTAGGACACACAATCTACACACTGTATAGAGTGAAGGATAAACCAGCGTCATGTCAATAACACTATCCTCATCACCTGCAAGAATTGTTGTCCTGGTGACACAGCCACTGTTGATACAAACTAGTTCGATGGTTTCAAGTGCAGCCTCGAGCCCTCCCCCTAAGTGTTGGGAGGGAAATGTGTCCCCATGATCTGCCTTTAGCGTTGAAATCTCCACAGAAAATGACATTCCTCTCGTGACATAGTATGTCACTCAAAACTGCCGTCTCTGGGAATCCACATTCTCGTTGCAGGCATAATTTTGACCAACACGAATGGTTGACCGGATTGAACTCTGACAGTCTTAATTTTTATGTCGTCGCTGTCCCACCTAGACATGTCCACCTCTGAAGCCACTATGCTGTCTCGAATAAGGATCTCCATTACCAAGTGTCGCCTGTTTAAAGCCGGCTAATTGGAGTGAATTACCACCCAGCCTTGTCTCCTGAAGAACTACAATATCGTTCCTATACGCCAGGCTTTCCAGAATGGGACCTCGTTGCTTGACACTGTCACAATTCCAATATAGAATTCGATTATTCTTAAGGCCCAGACTGACGCATTTGAGACTGGAACGCCTGGTTCCGGCGCGGTTGCCTTGTTGTTTTTTTTCGCTCGCTCGCTCGCTCGATTTGAACTCAAGCGTAGTCTATGCACGCCACTTCTAGTAGCACTGGACTGAATGTTGCTTTTTATTATTTTTCCCTATTACCAGTGTCCCTCGCCATCTGATGAACCCACTCCGACTTCAGATGTATTTGTATTTTACATCCCCATGTCAGGACGAGACGTCAACATTTAGTCCAACTGGCCGGTGTAAGAGTTGAACCCTTTTCCTCAGCATCAGCATATCGGATGTTTCATAATATACAGATATTGATAACAGATCATGGAACAGTTCTATATTGAGATAATAGATCGTGGAACAGTTCTATATAGAGATAATAGATCACAGAAAAGTTCTGTATAGAGATAATTGATCATGAAAAAGTTCTATATAGAGATAATAGATCATGGAATAGTTCTGAGTAGAGATAATAGATCATAGATCAGTTCTTATATTAAGACAATGAAATGTGGGCCAGTTCTATATTGAGATAGCTTATTGTGGACCAGGTCTATATTGTGACAATGAATTGTGGAGCCAGTTCTATAGTGTGACAATAAATTGATGGTCAGTTCTATATTGTGACAATGAATTGTGGGCCAGATCAATATTGTAACAATGAATTGTGAGCCAGTTCTATATTGTTCTCACTGTGAGACAATTCTATATAGAGAAAACTTACTGTGTGACAATTCTATATAGTAACAACTCACTGTGAGACAATTCTATATAGAGAAAACTCAATGTGAGGCAATTGTATATAGAGACAACTCATTATACTATACATCTGCTATAGTGAACAGTCCCCTGTTGTACCAGTACAGCGGTTTTAGCTCATTTACCGCTTGCATAGTATTTCTTCCGCTCACGTGTGCTTTCTCATGATGACAGAACGGGTTCCAAATGTTGCTGCTGTGTAGCCTGGGGGAGCTAAGCTGTGGTGAGCGCCCAATCTTGCAAAATACCCCGTGGCCGTGCATTCATCACCTCTGCAGCAAAAGTCCAACTCCTGGCCTTTACGTGGCGGAACTGTTTTAACTAACAGGAGAAGCGGCGGCGGCGAATCTCTGGCGCCGTAAAAATAACCAGAATGCTCTAAAGGTGTATGCACGTACATACATGCACAGACACGTATGTGCGTGCCTACACATCTAAACTTGAGTAAGACCACAGTCTGCTCTAGCAAAGGAAAGGTGCTGAAGACGGAGGCAACCAGCCAGGAGGCGCACCACAGAAATCAGGATGCCACGCAATTATGCAATGAGATATGTCGATTACTGCAACGCGTTATGGTGCTCGTGCTGGTTTGGACCCCCAGGCAGGTGCAGTGTCGGGCCCTGTGCATCGAAATGGTCCAACCACAACTACTGTGGGTCCTTCTCAGATGTCCTGTGGAGCCAAGGGACTTAAGAATAAAGCGTCTGGCCAAACCAAACAAAAACTAAAAACAATGCACTGGAATGCGGAGGGAGTCAGCAAACAAAAATTTTAAAAATACAGCTAGAAAACATCATGGACTACGAAAAATTAAGTGTATGTAGGTTGCAAGAAACTCACTTCAATATATATAGCCTTTAAAATCAGAGGCTACCAGTGTTAACGACCTGACCGAAAGGACAGGCGAAAAAGGAGGGATACTGACCTTTGTAAAAATAACATCACTGCTTCCCAATTGAAGTTTACATGGAAGGGACCGAGTATCAGAGACTTAAACTTAAGACAGACAATTCGGACCTACTGGTAGAGGGGTCTATGAGTCTATAGAATTAAGGCCGCCTAGCTAGTGCAGTCGCCGCGAACTCTGCAGGTTCGAACCCGGGTCTCCCGAAGGAAAATCCGGCGTTTTAGCCACTCGGCCAGCCGCTCCTCCATCTACATCTGATCAATTACTACTGTACAAGTGATCGCCCACAGGCACTGGACACAAAAATAAAAATGATTGCGTATGACGATTTCATCAGCCATTCGCAGAGCTGGGGCTATGATCACATGGACCAGAGAGGAGGGAGACTGACTCACATACTTTCTACTCGAGATCACGACACACTACGACTACACCTTGACCTGCCTCTTCACTCACCAGACCTGAAGTGGAACATTAAACGAATTGTTGGGAAACAACTTGGTGGCAGTGACCATCGGCCAGTAATTTTAACTGTAGAAAATGAGCTTGAAAGTGAAAACAGCACCCTCTCGAGGTGGAACTACAAATATCAGACTGGGCAAAGTGCAAGCATCGCACCAACTTACTGGTTAGAAACCTGAACACAGACAAAGTCATAACTAAAGTAGTTGAAGAGTTCGGGAAATGCATACTGTAATAGTCTGGCGCGATACATGATGATGTTGATGATGTTACCCATACCAGCATCCCTTGCAGTGCCCTGGGTTATGATGGGAAGCCGCTCAGGAAGTGAGGATAAATAGAGGCGCGTGTCAGTTTCCCGGACTCTCCAAACCAGACAACCGTGGCCGAAGGCGCGATTATGTAGATCGCTGTAGTATAGAAATAGGGAGGCTTTAACCAGCCCTCCCAGTCACTGGACCAGAGCAGGGAGTCACAATGCCTCTAGATTTAACCATGACTGGCTTGTGTGGCCCACCACACGAGGACCGAGGAAATCCATCAAAATGACTGGCATTTGTACGCCCACTCTTGGTAGTGACCCCTGGCCATGTTTGTGGGTTGTAGAGCAAACTTGAGCCCCGGCTCTGGTTAATGTCGTAGGCCACTCACATCCCCTTCGTATACCTGTTTATGCCTGTTTATGCCACTATATCTCTGCTGTTAGGGTTATAGTTTTGTTACTCGTTTATGTTATGGTTTTTCGCTGTATCTGGTCCCAGTCGACTTATGTGATGCGGGTGTCTTGTGTGGGTATCGAGGGTGCCCTTCGACTCAACTGAACATGATTGAGGTCTCACCGTCATTTAGAGACCTCCCCTGTAGTCAGTGCTAGGCAGCAGTTATCTCTAACTGTGGGATTTCAGATTCCATGGCACCATGGCAATAACCAGAAACCAAGCAGAGGAGAGCAAGAAAGGACCAGTCGAAGCTATGAATATAGAAAAAAACAAAAACATAGACGGAAAAATAGCTGGAAGAAATCAACCCAAAGAAAGCCAACCACTAGGAAAACAGCCCGCCAGTGGGGCCCTTGAGCCAGGCCTCAAACTTAAAATAACCCAAACTGAGGGAAGACAAGCAGTACTATCGGCATTCAGCAAAGGCGAATGCATCAATATCATTGAAAATGAGCTAGGTACAAGGTCAATTGCCAACCTGATCAAAAACCCAAACAGCACAATAATAATCACACCGAACGACACCCCCAAGATCAAAGAGATAGTGGATGAACTGAAAAAGGAAAAAAAGCCGATAACAATAAAATTGCCACACGACATCAAAGTCAGCGTAGAGCTGTTCCGGGCGACAACAACAATAGTTGTAAAAGGAATAAACCCGACAACAGATATGAGGAAGTAGAGGAAGAATAAGAAAAGAGAACATGTGCATTGAATCACGCACGTGGATAGGATATTGACAAAACGTGGCGAACCAACCGCGGTAGTAATGGTTAAATACAACGGAACAACACTGCCAAACCAAATAAAATACGTAGGAAGGCCTAAGCGCTTCGAATGTATGTGCCACCTGTCAAACAATGTAGCAAGTGCCAAATCTATGGACACACCCTTAAATTTTGCAAGGAAAAGAACCCAAAATGCCGGTACTGCAGCAAAAGCCACTGTATAGTGACTGTACAGAAGCGAAAAGGGATAAACACTACAAAGAAGTAAACCCGGCCAGACAGTGTGCTAACTGCAAGGGTAACCACAGTGCGAGATATAAGGGCTGCCCTGAATATAAACTAACAGAGACGGCATGGAGAGAGTCAGTCCTTACACAACCCCGATGAGGGTCGCAGGTGGAGACAAGACAACGCACACAAAGAACCAGATACAAGATCAGAAATAAGAATATTGCAATCCGAAATGAATAATATGAAGAACAAGATAGCAGACAAGGACGTAGGAAGAGACAGTACACAAGACAAGGAAGAGACAGAAAACACGAACTAAAGAAGTTATAAGACGAATGGAAGAAGCTGAAAAAAGCATGCTAACCATGAAAAACAACTTGAAGACGCAGTAACACACACGCGAAAAATAACCCAAGAGCTGGAGGCAGCCAAAACACAGCTGAAAAACCAGTTAAAAGAGAACCAAACAGCCAATGAAAAGATAAAAGAATTAGCCAAAAGATGGAGGTAACCAGACGAGAATTTAGTAACCAGACGAATGAAAACCACACGGCCACAGAACAGATGAAAGTAAAACTACGCGACATCGAACTATCAAACACAGAGGTAGAAAAAAGGACGCAACCACTAGGCCATGACCTTAAAAATTGAAGCAACAGACTGATAGAGAAATCAAAATGATTAAACAAGCAGTGGAAAATATGATAACAAAGAGGAGTTCACACGAATACTACCAGCATTAATGGAGAAGCGAAGAAGGGCCCGATCATACTTCAGGAATACACTGAAATAGCAAACAAGATGTTACAGGAGACAAGCGAGGAAGACAGCGAAACATCGGAGAACTGAAGAGAACAATAACCAATCAAAAACAGAAATACAACACGACCATGGAAAAAAACAACATTAGAATAGTACAATGGAACTGCAGAGGCATGAAAATAAACCTCCCCAGCACCATGGAACACTAGGGAGGGAAAATAGTATCTATGCCCTGCAGGAAACATTCTTGAAACCAAAGGACAGCTACAAATGCAAAGGCTTTAAGATACTCAGGAACGACAGGACAGAAACAACAGGAGGAGGAGTCGCCCTACTCATACAAGACAATCTACAAATATTAGAAAATGGAACATTCAGGACAACCAACTTCGAGGGAATCACAGCGGAGATTGCGAGTAAACCCAACACCTAACCATAATTAACGTATACTGCCCTAAAGGAAAAATAGAAGAAGAAGACCTAATAGAGATAAAGAACAGAATCAAAACATCAACAATAATAGTCGGCGACTTCAACTGTTGCCACCCAGTGTGGGGTGGATCAAGAAACAGCGTAGCGGGAACAAAATTGATCGAATTTATAGACAGTAACCAGCTAACAGTGCTAAATGACGGGTCGATGACACGAATAGACCCCAACCCGAGAAGATACGACACAGCAATCGACGTAACAATAGTAACAACGGGCCTAACAAGGAGCCATTGGGAAGTAAAAGAAGACACCAACAGCGATCACCTACCGATAATCATCGACACAAACACGAGAGCACAGAAGAGTAAGGAAAGTAATAAACCGACCTTTCACTTCAAGAACGCGAAATGGGAGCAGTTTAGAGAAGAACTGGAGGGGATGGAGATAGAACAGACAGAAGGTGAAGATATAGACAAATACACAGAAAGAATCACTAACAACATCCTACAGGCCGCGGTAAAACACATCCCCAATAGAAATATGCCTGCATACCTGACAGCGGCCACACAGAGAACGCGAACAACAGGAAAACAATGGAACAAACAACCAGCTGGTTGGTGGAACCAGAGCTGCACAGAGGCGCTGGAAAAAAGAAAGAAAGCGCTCCAACAATACAGAAGAATGAGGACAGACGAAAACTACAACGAATACAAAATTCAGAGGAATGAAGCCAGCAGACTGATAACCAAAGCCAAAGAAACAGCATGGAAAACGTACTGCCAGAAATTGTCACCAGACACACCCACAAAAGAAGTATGGGAGCAAATAAAAGCTATACAAAGAAACCAAACAAACAGCAATATTCCAACAATAAAAATACCAACACTAGCAGTAACAGACAAAGAAAAAGCAGACGCGTTCGGCAAATACTTCTACGAAGTCTGCTCCAACATGTCACTAGGAGAGCAGGAAAAACAAAGACGAGAAAAATACGCTGAAGAGATGGAAGAACTGCAACAAGAAATAGAGGACTTCTACATGGACGCAGACATAACGACTGACGAAGTAATATCAGCAATCAAGGAAAAGGACGACACAGCAGCAGGGTCAGACATCCTAAACTATACATACTGAAAAGGATACCAAGAAAAACAATAGAGACAATAACAGCTCTATACAACAAAGTGTGGCACACGGGACAAATACCAGCACAATGGAAGAAGGCGACAGTTATACCAGTCAAAAAGCAGTTCAAGAACTCACAAAGAATCGACTCATACAGACCAATATCCCTGACATCACACCTCGGAAAAATTATGGAAACAGTCATCAATAAAAGAATCACACACCACCTGGAGAAAAACGGACTAATTAGCGACACACAGTCAGGGTTTAGAGCCAACCGAAGCGCAATTGACCAAATAATTAAGCTAGAAAACCACGTAAAGAGGGCATTCAAAAAGGAGAGAAAACGATAGCAGTATTTTTAGATCTGGCTAAAGCATATGACCAATGCTGGAGACAAGCAGCTCTGATCAAAATCAACAAAATAGGGATAATAGGCAGGACATATCGATATATCGAAAACTTCCTACAGAACAGAAGCTTCACCGTACGAAAAAAAACGAGGAATCCAGAACCTATGAGCAAGAAAACGGAATACCACAGGGATCGGTAATATCACCAACAATATTCACAATATTAGTAAATGACCTAGATGAAGAAAAACTAGAAGACAGGATAGGGATATCGCAATTCGCCGACGACTGTGCAATATGGAGAAGCGGAAGACACATAAAAACCACAGAGACCTACTACAACGGCACTAAACAGAATTGCCAAATGATGGAAAAATGGGGCTTCCAGATCAACACAGACAAAACGGTCAGTATGATATTCAACGCGAAAAGAAAACGAAACTACACGGACGGGGACATCAGATCCAAGGGAAGAATATAAAGAGAACAAAAAACACAAGATTCCTCGGGATGACACTAGACGAACAACTAAGTTGGAGAAAACATATAGACCAGACAGTCGAAAAAGGCAAAAGACAATAAATATTCTAAGAGTAATTAAAGGCAGTGGATGGGGAGCCCATACAAAAACGATGCTAATGCTATACAAATCTCTGATCAGAGGAAGAATAGAATCGGAAGCATATATACGACGCTGCACCGGAACACAACAAACGAAGACTGGACTCAATAACAGAACCAAGCGCTGGGCATTATCCTAGGAACAGGCAAGCAAACACCAAGGGAAGCCCTAGAGGTAGCACTAGGAGTACTTCCACTACAACTGAGAAGAAAGCAATTAGTGTACAACTACTGGATGAAGGCTGCGAAGGATACAAGACACCCTGCGTTCAGTGCATTCGAAGAAAACAGAAGCAAATGGGGAGGAATACCCATACAAAAGACACAAACACCAGCAGGATGGACAAGCGGCACAAGAGATGAACGCGGACGAGAAACTAGCGAGGGCACTGGCACGAACGAAAGTTCACAGACAAACAACACCCCAATGGGAGCTAGAACTACCATTGACGGATACGACACTCGCCGAGCATAATTAGTAAATCAACAGAGGACAGGGAAGCCAAAGACATAGCGGAGGAATACATAGGACAAATATAGCAAGGACACCTCACTATCTACACAGACGGGTCAAAGAACGAGAATGGGGAGGTAGGGCAGGAGTATAGTACCATAACCGGAACATCCAAAAGAGTACAAAATAACAGACAATGACATCGGTATAACACGGCAGAACTAGTAGGTATTATGAAAGGACTAGAAATAGCAACAGAGAACCCCCCTATAAAACTAACTATACTGACGGACTCACTATCTGCAGTACAAGCGCTAGGCAACCATTCTAAAGTGACAGACAAGACCTGAAAGAGAAAATACTAAACACTAACAACAAACTAAAGTATGGGATGCCAGGTCCACAATTGTATGGATACCAGCACACAGAGGGATAACTGGCAATGAAGGGCAGACAGGGCCGCAAACGCGGACAAGCAGCCAGAGATATAGTAAACACAGGAATCGGCATTCTGGAGGCAAAAAGCATTATCAAACAACGTAATCGACAAATGGAAACAACAATGGAGAGACAGCAATAAAGGACGACACGCCTACCACATGCTCAGAGAACCAAGTTGAAAAGTCAAGTGAAAGACAACACAAAAATACCAACGTACAAGAAACTATGGAGATTGAGAATCGGGAACTGGAAAGATAAAATCACCCGACCACTTTGCATTGACTGCCTGAGGAAAAACACTATAGAACACTACCTACTATCGTGCACAGGCCTATGCCCAGGAACGCAGGGACCTAGTAGAATACTTCCAAACAAGAAACACGACGATGACGATGAAGGAATGCCTACAGGTGGAAGGCGACAAAGAAGTACCAAAAGCTTACAAAACAATTCATTGCAAGAACAGGGAAAGAAATATAACCAACATAAAATAAAGCCAACAGCAAAATAAAAATACAGTGAGGAAAAAACTCGACCACACGAAAACCAGACAATAGGAAATATATAGGGGATGGGGCGTTAAAACTCTCAAATGGCAAACAATAGAGAGACGAAACGACCCTCTTCGACGCGGGAGACAAGGAGAAGGGGGGAAATTGCCCCAACGATGGAGAAGACGATGGGAAACCCCCCTGACGATGGATAAGAGGGACGTGCAAGGAAACCCCTCCTGCGCGGGACAAGAGGAGACCGTAGGAAACCTCCCCAACGATGGACAAGAGAGACGATACAATCCGACCCCTATGCTTGACAAAAAACCGTTGAACCAAGACCCAAGAAAACAAGCCCAGACGATAACAGGCGCCCCCCCCCCTCCCCAGGACAAGCCCAAGAAAACAGATGAAAAAAGACAGCCCCTCACCCACCCCCAAGGTCAGCTCCGGAAAAGAAGACATCAAACGAGAGGGATGGGCAAACCGATAATGATAGCAGACACACCAGCAACAACGTCAAAAGCAAAAAGGATGGCAAAAAAAGAGGGAACTCGGCCAGACAGGCAGTAATAGAAGCTGTCTAACGCACAAAAGACCATAAAACCTATACCGCACTATGAACCACCACAACTATAACCAACGTCATTGAGACGGGTTGAACGAGGTGGAAAGTTTCTTTTTTTCGACAAATCGGAATCGGAATCGGTTTCCCGGACTCTCCAAACCAGACAACCGTGGCCGAAGGAGCGATTATGTAGATCACTGTAGTATAGAATAGGGAGACTTTAACCAGCCCTCCCCAGTCACTGGACCAGAGCAGGGAGTCACAAATGCCTCTAGATTTAACCATGACTGGCTTGTGTGGCCCACACACGAGGACCGAGGAAATCCATCAAAATGACTGGCAAAATTTAAGCCCACTCTTGGTAGTGACCCCTGGCCATGTTTGTGGGTTGTAGAGCAAACTTGAGCCCCGGCTCTGGTTAATGTCGTAGGCCACTCACATCCCCTTCGTATACCTGTTTATGCCTGTTTATGCCACTATATCTCTGCTGTTAGGGTTATAGTTTTGTTACTCGTTATGTTATGGTTTTTCGCTGTATCTGGTCCCAGTCGACTTATGTGATGCGGGTGTCTTGTGTGGGTATCGAGGGTGCCCTTCGACTCAACTGAACATGATTGAGGTCTCACCGTCATTTAGAGACCTCCCCTGTAGTCAGTGCTAGGCAGCAGTTATCTCTAACTGTGGGATTTCAGATTCCCATTTCTGTATGTACCAACTGTCCATGAGTCCTGAGATGATTACAATAGAGAGTCCATACCTGCTGTTACCATTGTTGTTTACGTTTCTCTGTTGTTGCCATGTCCTTGTTGGGTTGTGGAGATAGGTACCTAGTCATGTGCATAGCGATGTTAGGCAGCAGTGATTACTGTGGGAACATAGGTTCCCATTTCTGTATATGTCAGTTATGTGACATGCCAGGATGCCTGTTTGTCACTAAACCATGCAGTTCTGTCAATAAAAACCTAATTTTGTTGTTCTTAATTTGTTTTGTTTAGTCTGTAGTTTGTTGTGTAAACTCATTGATCCTGTTACAGTCCAGCAGTTAATCTTCTGTCTGGGGTGTACAACAGTACATCCCCCGCCCTAAGAACTCCTGGAATCTTCTGTCTAAATTCTACCCCTTTTCTTATTAACAGAGGAGGATATACACAGTGCTCTTTCTCTATTTCTCCTTATTGTCCTTTTCTTCTCTGGCCCATTAAAAGTCAGTGTTTATCTTCTTTATCTTTGAGCACTTAAGTATAGGAAATTACATCTTCCTGTCCTTTATTATTTTACCTCCTATGACAATACTATAGGCAGCACGAGAAACAGTACCAAGAGGAGTCAGTAAACATTATAAACCCTATTGGAGTAGTCAACTGGAACAGTTGCATAACGACGTGGAAGTGTGCAGAAAGCAAGCAAGGGTCAAACGCAACCAAGAGCACCACAATAAACACCAGCAAGCAAAAGCCAAATTTCAAGGGGCCAAGCTGTAGGCTAGACGGAAAAGCTGGTAGGAGAAAACAGTCACTGAAATTTGGAAGAGACACAATGAAGTTGTGGAAACTAATAAAACAACTTAACGGTGAGGGCACAGGGAGAAACTCAAAATTTCACTACATAAAGAGGGAAACATCTTAACAGGAAAGCAAGCAGCTGACCATTTTGCGGACTCATTTGCAGAAGATAACAACATGGGAATTAGTCAAGAAAAACAACAAGAGATTCGAGAGAAAAGGCAACATATAGAACAGAATGAAATAGTACATGAGGTTCTTGATGCGCCTATCACAATCGGTGAACTGTAGCTAGCAATATCAAGACTGAAAATGAGAACGTCACAACGAGCTGATGGCATCTCCAATAAAATGATCAGGAACATAGGAACAGTGGCCAAAACAAAGTTGTTGCAGATCTTCAATAACAGCTGGACTTTGGCAGCGTTCCACTAGTCTGGAAAGAATACTTTCACAACAGAAGAACCTGAGAACAGATAGGCGGACTCAGAGCAATAAAGTACTATAGTGTCACGTTGTTCCCCATGGCAGTGTCTTGTCTCCCACACTTTTTCTAATCTTCATCAATGATCTCGTTGCTAAACTATGGAATTGAAGTGGCAATGTACGCCGAGGACCTGGTTCTATGGAGCACAAATGAACATGCATCAGTGGCCACCAGATTCATACAAAGAGCTGTAGATGCATTAGTTGCATGGGTAAATAAAAGGCGTATCAGTATAAAAACTGACAAGTGCAGCGCCACTCTATCTACCCTCTCTCCAAAACAAAAGGCAGGGATCATCCAGATAAATGGAATACCCCTAAGAGAAGATAAAGAACCAACATACCTTGGAGTAACATTTGATGACAGTCTGACATGGAGAAAGCACATTAACAAAAGCAGTAGCAAAAGCAGAGGGAAAAATAGCCATCCTGGGGAAAACTAAGTGGAACCATATGGGGATGCCAGTGGGAAAACAGCAAAGTTTATCAAAAGAGCATACAACCACGCCTGGAATACGGGTCAACTGCGTGGAGTTTAGCATGGAAAACCACACTACAAGAGCTGGACAGGTGCAAAATCAAGCACTTAGAGTCACCATAGGAGGGATGAGAATAACGCCTATGGTGGAGATGGAGAAGATGGGGAGGACACAAGCATTGAGAGAGCTTAGAGATACGAAACATTAATACAAGCTGAACAGTTCCTCAGATTGCCAGGCCATCCCACGAAGAACACATTTGAAAACGTGGCTACGAGGCGGTTGAAAGAAGCAGTTTTATCCACCAGGCCAAACGACTCTCCAGAGAAATCACTTATCTGCCCACAGTTGGTATCCCCCTTAAAACTATTCCAGAATGAACTCCGCGAAAAGAGGAACCTAGACTATCACTACAACTCCTGACAAAAGTGAGAGGAATAATTGTAAGGAGGAACAGCAGAGTGTACAACACAGAACAGCCACTCTCAGTTTCCTTGATGAAGAATACCTACAGGACCTTTGGATCCAAGTTTACACAGATGGGTAAACACAACATGCTGTTCGAAGAGGAGCGGGAGTGTACATAGAATACCCAAATAATACTAGGGCCACGGCCTGAGTACTAACAGGAAAGTACTGCCATAACTACGATGCTGGAATTGAGGCAATCAAGATAGCAACAGAGAAATTACTAACAACCAGCCATGGTACACAACCTGTGGTGCTATTGACGGATGCAAAATCAGTACTCGAGGCGCTCCTGTCTGGGAGATTGCCAGTACTAAGGACACTACCTTCTGAACTTGGCAGTCAGCGTAAAGTCACCATTCAGCGGATATCATCTCACTGTGGTGTACCCGGAAACGACAGAGCTCATGGATTAGCTAAGGAGGGAGCAAAAGAAGAACAGCCTGATGTGCCCGCCATATACCACCAAAAGAAAAGAATGATTAAATCAGTCAGAAAGCCACCGAACCCTGCCCAAGACGCTACCACATCTGGACAGACCAGAACAAGTCATTGTTCTGTGCCTAGAACAGGACACAATAGATTACGCAACCACATGTATACAGTTTAAGATTGGTGAAACAGCCATGCGCACATGTGGATCGGCGTCGCAGACAGCAGAGTACATACTCCAAGACTGCCCAAAATATAACATATCTAGGCTAACCTTTTGACCTAGAGAGACGACAATGGAAAATAAACTCTATGGACCACTGAATTAACTAACAACCAGAGACGAAATTGCGGTTATAGACATATTTCAAGCGAACGAAAGAAGGAGAAGAAGAAGAAGAACGAACGAACGAACGAACGAACGAACGAACAGACTTTATTTTCAAAGGGTAACAAATTGGGCACGCAGGCCCGTCTTACATTCGGCCCTTCCAATCACTCATCTTTCTTTCATCAACAGTGCATAGGAAAAAAACATTGTCACATGAATTTTGTAAACATAAACAATGCATATACTATGTTATGAGACACATCCACCACCCCCCTCCCCACACACACACACACCACCCATCCCCCATTCACTCCAACTCCCCCCACCCAACCACACACCACATACAATACATTCCCCCACCCATTCCACCACATCCCTACACCTACACATCTCCCCACCCACACACACCTCTCACCCACCACACATCCCATCCACCCACACCCAAGCACACATACATTCAATAACCCACACATCCCCACCTACACACATCTCCCCACCCACTCACATATCCTCTACCCGTCCCATTTCCCACCAACAATCACTCACCCAATATCCTCCTCCACCCACACACCTCCAACCACCCAACCAAACACACATTCCTCAGCCACACACACATCTCCCGTCAACTCACATATTCCGCACCTACCCACACACTAATTCCGCACTCACCCACATAATCTCCCATCTCCCCCAGCCCACTCACAGATCCCGAGCCCACACCTACAAACATCCCCCACCATCTCCTAACCTGCACACACTCACCCACCCACATAGCCTCTACCCACCCACACATCCTCTACCCACCCATCCCCCGACCAAACATCCCTTAACCACACACCCTTACTCATATACAATCACCCACCCACACATCCTCTACCCAACCACACATCCTCCACCCAACCACACATCCTTCATCCACCCATTCCCCCAGCCACACATCCCTTAACCACACACCCCTACCCATATACACACACATCTCCCACCCACGCACAATCTCCCCACCCATACAAACATCCCTCACACACATCCCCACCCACCAACACATTCCCCATTCACAAACACACACCTCCCATCCACGCACACACAACCCATACATTCATCCCCTCACACATCCCTAGACACACGTACTTATCCCTCAACCACTAACACCCACACATCCCTTACCCACTCATCAACACATACATCTCCTATCTACCCACCCACACTCACACATCCCAACCACCCATCTAAGCACACATCCCCCACCCTCACACACATCCTTCACCCACCCACAAACCCAACCACACCTTCACCCACCCACACAAACATCATTTATCCACACCCAGCTCCCCTCCCACACAATACCACACCCACACACATCCCAAAGACACATCCCTCACCCACACACACATCTATCCACACATCTCCTACCCATCCACACATCCCCCAACTACAATCACCCTCACTACCCACACATACATCCTCCATCCAGCCACACACACCCCCACCCAGCCAGACATATCCCCCACCCACACCACACATCTCCAAATCCATCACCCACACCCATCACGCACCCCTCCCCCAACCCACACACATCCCCCACACACATTCACCCACACATCTCTCACCCACACACACTCCCCACCCATCCACCAAACATCCCACACCCATACACATCCCTCACCCACACACACATCCCCCAAACCCAGAACCACTCCCACCTGAACACATCTCCACCCACCACATATCCCCACACCCACATCTCCCCACCCACACATATACCACCACCCATCCCATAAACCCACCATCAATCATCCACCAACATATCCTCCTCCACCCACTCACACCACAACCACCTAGACAAACACAACATCCCACCCACAAACACATCTCCCATGCACCCATACATCTCGCACGCACCCACACACAATCCCCCACCCACACCACACAAATCCCCCACCCACCCACACAAACCCACCCCGCCCACCCACACATCCTGAACCCACCCACACACATCACGAATCCACCCACACACACATCCCCCGATCCCCCACACCTACTATTATGATCAAACTCCCACACTTTACATACACATACAGTGACAATTGTCGTGAGCATTGTCGCAAAATTGTAAAGAAAATGGAGAAAATTGTACATATACATTTTGTAACTTAAAAATTAGGGATGCAATTCAAGAAGAAGAAGAAGAAGAAGAAGAAGAAGAAGAAGAAGAAGAAGAAGAAGAAGAAGAAGAAGAAGAAGAAGAAGAAGAAGAAGAAGAAGAAGAAGAAGAAGAGAAGAAGAAGAAGAAGAAGAGAGGAGGAGAGGAGGAGGAGGAGAGAAGGAGAAGAAGAAGAAGAAGAAGAAGAAGAGAAGAAGAAGAAGAGAAGAAGAAGAAGAAGAAGAAGAAGAAGAAGAAGAAGAAGAAGAAGAAGAAGAAGAAGAAGAAGAAGAAGAAGAAGAAGAAGAAGAAGACAGACTGGTCTCAATAGTATACTAGCATTTCATTTTGCCAGTTACAGTTGGGGGGATGTCGCCGAGAGCAACTGTTGCACACCGATAAAATTGCGCACCGAGCTATGACGCAACACAGGGAACCCCTGGATGTGACGTCATACCCTGGGATTTCGTTTGTTTGGGGTGAATTAAGGCAAAAGTACCTAAATGGCTGCCGTTGCCTCCAGCTTTTAAGTGCACTTTCTCCTGCATTATCACACTCGACAGACGGTGCAGAGAGCAGAACCCTGCCGCTGTCAATGCAGAGGTCAACGCGCTCATCTATGAACACTCAGATAGCCGCGAAGTTCTCATCTATACAGATGGATCTCTTGTAAAGCAGCAGAGAAGTGCGTGGGCATTTACAGTCCGTTCAGCGGGCCAAACCGTTTAAGAATCCAATGGTACCCACTCTATGACCACGAGCAGCATGACGATGGAGGTGATGGCAGTTACACAGGCTTTCATATGGCTGGAATCACAGCATTATACCAACGTGTGTGTACTAAGTGATTCAGTGAGCATGATTCAGAAGGTCGAATCTGGATCTGTACGTAGACAGTGGACTGAGTCGCTGCGGAAGTCTGTTGTCCGTAAAGTCACCTTTCCTTTATCTTCGTCCCGGGACATGCAGGTGTCGAGGGAAATGAACGAGCAGATATACTGGCTGGCTCTGCACCCCCTGTAGATGGCCAGCCCATGGATCGTGCCGATGTTATTAACGTCCCTAAAGATATCGCGAGAGCAGAGGACTTTGACGTCAGTGAATCCACATCGCTGTCCAGGATGAAAGACCTGGGAGTAAGAATCGGCACGGCTAGACGTGAGAAGTGTATCGGGAAAAAGAGGTGCCTCGTCAACCAACACAGAACTGGCACTATTAGCCACCGGACGCTGATGCATATGCTGGGGGGGGGGGGGGGTGAGGATCTGAGCACCCATGGACATGTCCGGAGTGCAATGAAGATACCCCAACTGATAACTGATAACTGATAACTAATAAACATATATTTCTCCGTCCAATCTTCGTTGAATTCACGACAAGCAGCGTTTTCACATTTTCGATTTTTACCATTGTTTGATTTTAGATTTTACACACTCATGTTTATAGGCTTTAACGATACATTTTTATTTGAATTAAAATCTAATTTAAACATAATATTACCGACTCTTCTAAACAGTTGTAACAGACGACAACATGGCGCCTTGCGAATCTGATTGGTCGACAAGGTTGGGATATGGGAACTTCATAACGTTTCGTTAAGAACTGAACAGGCGCATTCGATAATATCTGAGCATAACAACCACGAGCAGAGTAAATTATCGCAGGATGACGGGGCGCTCCGAGTAAATGTTTGAAATTATTAAAATATATTTTATTAAATAATGAGGTTACAACTGTGGTTGCTCCTTGCACATGGTCTAAGATCAGACAGTACTGAGATGGCTTCTTGCACATGGTCTAAGATCAGACAGTACCGTGGTGACTCCTTGCACGTGATACAAATTCTAACCGTCGTGTACATGAATAACTGTCTGCACACATATACATATACCTCACAATCAAGTGTACTTGTAATAAAAATTGTTATATTCAGTCACACGTCTAGTCAGTATCTTTCTTTGTTATACGAATAGACTTTATCAAAAGTATCATCGTGTGCCACTTTCTGACAGCTGGCGGGCCACAAGTGGGCCGTGGTTTGCTCTGAGTTAGAGCATTGCTTTACTGATCCTGCAGCTTCTGCAGCTGGCTTAATCTAGATGTATTGGTGTTACCTTTCCTCTGGAATAAACAGGGTAGGCCCAGAGAGGGATCATGCTGCGTGTGCAACACATGGTCCTTACGTTTCAGCTCAGGCTTTGTGCTACGGAAAGGTATAATTATAGTTCCATCCATGGTCCCCGCCATGGATTGCACGTATTGCGCATATTTTTGAAGCACAATGTAATAAACTATCGTCTGTCAAAACGGCAAGATACTAGTAACATTTCACAGCCCAATGGCAGTGTATACCATGCCTATATATATCTCTGTTCTGTTTCTGTTTCTTCCACTTATGCCGTTAGGCGTCGTGGGGAGGGATAATTGAAGTTCCGGAGCCTGTGACTAGCGCCTTTCTTCAAATTTCCTCCATGAATCTTGAGCAGAATTTCAGCCCCAACAAATAAAACTGTCATGCACTGCCTATTGTACTATAGTAAATACTAAAATAGTACCTTGCGGTGTAAGACAGGAGGGAGGTGGGGGTCTTGAGCTTGAGGAATTAAGGCCACCTGGCTAGTGCAGTCACCGCGAACTATGCTGGGTAGGGTTTTCTTTTTGCCCCCGACAGAAAACAATCCACACCTTACCTAGGATTCGAACTCGGGTCTCCCGACCAGTTTCCAAAAATCCTGTTCCTTACAATGCACTTATCTGAATATACTGAATTCCCTCCCTTCCACGGATGACTCCAGACCGGAAATGGACTGTAGTTCATGGATTGTATTACCCCAGCAGTAGTCTTGTATCTCGGAGCAGCAAGTCGTTTATTTGCTGAATTTATTTATTCAGCGAATGCTTGCTGCAACCCTTTATTTACGGTATGTTTCAATGTTTGATTTGTGTATGTACGGAGGCAGTGATCGTTGATTGTTTGCCGAATTCAGTGCGTGTGTTGACTGTGGTCTAATGTTTTTCTTCTCAACAATTAATCGGGATGGAGAGGGCAGTGGGTGACAGTCAGGGACACCTAAACTCCAGTAAGTAGACGTATCCAAATTACATAAGCAAAAACAGGTGTTAATTAGCAGAACTGATTTATTGCACGGCGTATGTTTATTTGATGCTTAGGGTCACTTTCCTTGTCGTGATTGTTTACTTTTTAACGGCCTTTTAATGCGCTTATTATAATAAAATAAAATAGCTATAAATAGTATAAATAAAATACCACGAAGTCTAGTTAACAGAGTTCAGTTAACTAAATAAATTTAAAATATTAAAATAACTATCCAGTAACTACTAATGATATATTATTTCGTTTACCCACGGTTCATTTTGTTTTGAGTGTAGCGTGTAAACTGTTATCTGCTAAATACTATACACTAACTATACGTATACGGTTATTATTTAAGCAAGCAATACGCGATGTGTTTTCTTTTGAATGCATAATTTAGCAGTGTTTCCTAATACATGATTTCAATCTGTATAATTATGCAAGAACTAATTTTATTTTATGTTTGTTTTGTTTTAAAATAGTTGCTTGTTGAGAGTTCAAAGCTCCTGTTGTCTGCTGGGCTGCTAAACTTGTGCCATAATTTGCCATAAACTGTTGGGGTAGTAATTAGTGAACTTATTTACCAAAACAATTTTCTGGGATTCAGTTTCGTTATTGTAAAATGTCCCACCCCACCCCCCGCCCCCTATAAGTGCAGATCTTTTGGTCAACTGGTCTCCTGAAATGAGTACTATATGATTGTCATTATTTTCTCGGGGGGGGGGGGGGGGGGGGGGGGGGTAAAGAATGGAACTAGTAACTTTAACCTTTCTATGCCGTGACATAGTGTACATGAAGCCACAACCCTGCAAATTCCTATGGTGTAGCATGGTTTCAGTTCAATATATTTACGAAAAATTTTTAAAAAAAATAAAATTCAGCCTCGTTCAACCTGCTTCTGCGACGTCAGTTATAATAGATGTCCATTTTTGTGTGTGAATTTTAATTACCTGTCCATTCTTTGCCCTCTTTCTAGTTATTTCTAGGCAGGACAGGTGACAGTATCCATCATGGGAGTTACCTTCATATCATATTATATTCACTACACAGAGTGTTTGGGACGCATGTTTGTCTATTAGTACACACATTTTAACTCATACATTCTCAAAAACTGCCATTTTGCAAGCTAAGTTTTAGAGTAAATTTAGATATGTGGTTGGTAATATAAATTTGAGGCATTGGTGGTAATAGTAAATTTGGGGCTGTGATTTATAATAATAAATTTGGGGCCATGGTGGTAATAGTAAAATTGTTGGCCATGGTTGGTAATAGTAAATTTGGGGCATTGGTTGGTAATAGTAAATTTGGGGCATTGGTTTTTTTTTTTTTATCCTTTACAGGACATCGCTGTCATCACCAGCATATTTCAGCTGTATGTTGATTTTCTTGGCAAGATTACGCTCAGTAGTTTGCCATTGGTTTCTGAGCGGCATGGTTGGTAATAGTAAATTTGGGGCATTGGTTGGCAATAGTACATTTAGAGGCATGGTTGAGTTGAGTCAAGAACCGACATCACTGCACTCAGGACATTCCCATACGTGCTCAGTCCCCTCGTTCAACAGCCAGGGAAGAGTCATACTACTAATTGTTCCCACCGCTATCTGATTAAATGTTCTCCTGGTCTTCCCTCTCAGTTTTGAGATTCTTCCAGAACCCCTGCCGATCCCCCGCAATCTCATTCTGTCCACATATGGGTTCTCAATCTGTTCCTCCGCCTTCTCCACCTGGTCCCACAAGCGCACGACCACCTCCCCCTTGTCCATAGCAAGAATACCACCAATGAGGTGCATTCCCTGCTAGCCTATCAGCCTGTTCATTCCCCCGTACACCCGCATGGCCAGGGCAAAATATCCACACAATTCTCACAATCTGTGACCTCTGAAGCGACGAGAGCCATTCCACACGAAACATTCCTTTCTCCACCTTGCTAAGCATATTCTTTGAATCTGTAATGAACACAAGGTGTGTTGCAGTAGTCTCCTCTAGCCACCGGAATGCTGCTGTTACTGCCTCCACCTCCGTTCTCATGCTGGAGGTCGTAGTCTCATATGTCAAACTCTCCTTTTTCAAGACTCTGTCCATTAGCCTTAGCAATAAAGCCCCAGCCACTACGTCTGTTTCTCACTACTGACCCATCGGTGTAGATGACTGTCACTTTGATGTGTGTTGCTCTGGATCAGCTGTTGCACATCAAACTCAGTGCGGCCCACTGCCCATTCTCTGCACTCACGACCCAGTGTTATTATTACATTGGTGCCAGTCCGTCATGTCATCTGGAACTTCAACGACTCTCTTCCCGATTGATGGTCTCTAGATCACACACCATGACTTGGAGGCATGGTTGGTAATAGTACATTTGGGGCCATGATTTGTAATAGTAAATTGGGGGCCATGGTTGGTTATAGTAAATTTTGGATCCATGGTTGGTAATAGTAAATTTGAGTATCATCTCATCTCATCTCATCATGTTCGCTTGTACCTTGCGGTGTCGAGGTGAAGTATAAACTTCGTGAGAGTGCCCGGTTATGGGCTTCGTATATCGACATTCCCATGGATTCTGTTATTCCCTCCGTCCACGTTTACCGTGGTCGGCCTCTTCCTCTGTTTCCATCTGGTCTGTACAATCATTGCTGTTGTGGCATGCTGTTGACTGGTAGCCTACATTGCATGGCCAAACCATTTGACTTGCTGCTTTCTAATAAAATCTAGAGCAGCTTTAACCCCCACTTTAGTCCTGATTTCTTCATTTCTGATCTTATCTCTTCTTGATACGTTGAGTATTCTTCTCAGGAACCTCAATTTCTGTTGTTGTGATTTTTTCTTTTCTCATTTTCTGTCATTGTCCAGGTTTGGCATTGGTAGCACAGAGTTGGTAGAAGATTGTGTTGTAAGTGCTTCTTAGTAGTTATTGATAATGTTTGTTCTTTAGTATTGGTGCCATTTGTCCAATGAGTTGATTTGCCTTATTGCACCTATTTTCGATCTCGTCTTCTGATCTGCCATTTGATGATATTATACTTCCTAGGTACTTGAAGCTCTTACTTGTTTCAAGGGATGTTCGTGTAGGTGAATTGTTGCTGTTGGTTACTTCTTAGTTTTTCTAGTAAAAGTGTTGGTTGGTAATAGTAAATTTTGAACCATGGTTGGTAATAGTAAATTTGGAGCCTTGGTGGTAATGATCAAATTTTAAGCTCAGTGTATCAGATCAACTATAACAGATAATTCCCCCACCACAGGTGACCCAGAAATTGACTAGTTGAAATCATATCATCATTATCTCATGAGCCCTGCCACAGGGCATAGGCATTCACGTATCTGACATCTCTTGGTCTGTGGTGTTCTGGATTAACTCTTGTGATGTTATTCTTCCATGCCATCATCTTAGACACACCGAGAATCATGTCTCTCCAGTTTGCCTCTGCCTATCTTCCCATGGATATTTCCTGTTTTCATGTTTTCAGATATTTTCTCTTAACATGATCAAAGAGTGATGTTTATCTATCTTATATGCGAGGTAGAAAAACACAATTAACATAATTCAGGAGTCAGTCCCTTTTTTTCTTCAGGAGCCAGAATATGGTTTGCAAATATGGGGTGAAGAAGAACTTTTGGAAAATTCAAGTGTCAGGTAAACATTTCCAGGCACCATTGTAACTAGTGCCTTGAATTTTTACTACCCCTGCTTATCATCATCAGTTGTAAGTGAAAGGCTGTTTCAAGGAAATTTGGATTAGTTTCTCTCATCTCTAATTTCTATCTTTTATGCCAAATGGACATCATACCTTCTTCTTGTACCTGGTATATGTCAATTATGTGAGTATGGTAAGGAATGTATGTGTCTTCCTTGCTGTATGTAGGAATTAGGATATATGGGAGAGAGAGAGAGAGAGAAAGAGAGAGAGAGAGAGAGATGAGAGAGCGAGAGAGAGCAGAGATGAGGGAAGAAGAGAGACGAGGAGAGAGAGAGCGAATGTATGCATGTGGGTGGGTGAGTGAGTGGGTGGATAAGTACACTTTAGTTAGTGAGTTTCGTGATTGTGAGTAAGTATATGTGTTTGTATTTGTGTGTTATTGAGTGGGTGCATAACTGTGAGAGTTTGTGTAAATGATGTATGCATGTAGGAATTATGTATGTGTTTAAGAATGTGCATGTTACATGTGTCTGCCTGCCTGCCTGTCTCTACGACATAGTAATACGCCAATGTGTTTATGTTTACAACATTAATTTGGACAATGTTTTTTTTCCTGTGTCCATTGTAACATGCACATTTGTTGAGCGAAAGATAAGTGATTGAAAGAGCCAGATGTAAGATGGCCTGCATGCCCAATTTGTGACCTTTTAAAAATAAAGTTTGTTCTTCTGTTCCTTTGGTTCCAATCTTCTCGGTGAATGAATTATCACACTGTCTCTTCTTTGTCTTTTTTCCCTAATATTGCTTGTAGACTGCTGTAAAATTCCCAGACTTTATCTTCTTCTGCTGCAGTTGTTGCATTAAAATTAAATTGTTTGCATATCCTTTATAGGACATTGCTGTCAACATCAGCATCTTTTCAGCTAATTGTTGATTTCTTGGCAAGATTACGCTCAGTAGTTAGTGTTGCTTAGACGTGTATAATTGTGGTGCTCCTTTTCTTTGTTTTCAGCTTGATAGTAAGAAGTCAGTCCGTTGACTGGGTTATATTAAGGAAAGGCAGAATTAACTGTCTTTATTAGAAGGAAACCAACCTTCTCTGTTCGTCTTTTTTTCTAATCAACCAGTCAGGTGTTTGTCTCCACTGCACGAGAAGTTGGTAGCATGTGCATGGACCATGCTTAACTTCAAAGCAAGTGAAGGCAAAATAACATAGGCTACGTATCAAAGGGTCAAGTTAGTATTAAACTGAAAAGTTAAACCCTCATGATGAAGGAGGTACTTTCCAGAACTCACTCTCATCCTCTGAAAATATTCTTCATCCTTTGCTGGTTGAGTTGAGTTCAGTTGAGCTAAGAAACGACATCACTGCACTCAGAACATTCCCATATGTGTTCTATCCCCTTGTTCAACAGTCAGTGAAGAGTCACACTACTAATTGTTCCCACCGCTATCTGATTGAAAGTTCTCCTGGTCTTCCCTCTCAGTTTGAGATTCTAGCTTGAGACCAGGTAGTGTGCCATGGGCTTCTAATACACCTCTACATTGCTGTAACTTGTGTCCAGGTATTGTGCCATGAGCTCCTAATACACCTCTACATTGCTATGGCTTGTGTCCAGGTATTGTGCCATGGGCTCCTAATACATCTCTACAGTGCTGTAACTTTGTGTCCAGGTATTGTGCCATGGGCTCCTAATACACCTCTACATTGGTGTAACTTGTGTCCAGGTATTGTGCCATGGGCTCCTAATACATCTCTACATTGCTATGGCTTGTGTCCAGGTATTGTGCCATGGGCTCCTAATACAACTCTACATTTGCTCATGGCTTGTGTTCCAGGTGTTGTGCCATGGGCTTCTAATATATCTCTACATTGCTATGGCTTGTGTCCAGGTATTGTGCCATGGGCTTCTAATACACCTCTACATTGCTATGGCTAGTTACATTTGACCCCCATTCAACTGTTGCTTTTATTGTTAATTAGGGAACCAGGATGTTCAAAGTTTGTGACATTTTCCATTTCTTCCTTGTTAGTAGTTACGGATAATATTCTTTTGTCAGATGCTGCGGTACTGGGTATTATATTGGGTGACCAGTTTTTGTCCTTCTCTTTCTTTCTTTCTTTCCTTTCTTTCTTTCTTCTCTTCTTTCTTTCTTTCTTTCTTTCTTTCTTTCTTTCTTTTCTTTCTTTCTTTCTTTCTTTCTTTTTTTCTCTTTCATTTCTTTTCTTTCTTTCTTCTTCTTGCTTTCTTTGCTTGACTTCGTGCTTTCTTTCTTTCTTTCTTTCTTTCTTTCTTTCTTTCTTTCTTTCTCCCTGTTAGCACCATGTTAGAATGAGCTTTCTAGACAATTCCTTTGTGTGGTGTCTGCTGTGTCTGCTGTTTCATCCACTCACAGGTCCGGGCACTTTCTGCTTTCCAATTGTGTCTGAAACCATGTGTTAACCTGGGAACTTTCTGTTTCCAGTGTGTCTGAAACCTGTGTGTTACCTGGGCACTTTCTGTTTCCAATGTGTCTGAAACCCGTGGGTTACCTGGGCACTTTCTGTTTCCAATGTGTCTGAAACCCGTGTGTTACCTGGGCACTTTCTGTTTCCAATGTGTCTGAAACCCGTGGGGTTACCTGGGCACTTTCTGTTTCAGTGTGTCTGAAACCTGTGTGTTACCTGGGCACTTTCTGTTTCCAGAGTGTCTGAAACCTGTGTGTTACCTGGGCACTTAAGATTAGCAAAGATAGTAACCCTGTACTCTACGATGCATATCATTAGAGGCATTCTACAAGCGGTTGAATTATCTGTTGTAAGTCAATCTTAAACAGCTTTTTTTGGTCATGTTATGGGAAGTAACGCATTGGAGAACATCGTGACTACTGGAAATATCCACGGGAAGATAGGCAGAGGCAGACCAAGAGAAATGATGCTGGGTGGACTGAGATGGTGGCATGGAGGAATATCTTCAGCAGAGTTAATCCAGAAACTAAAGACTGACATCTGTGGAGAGACATGAATGCCTACGGCAGCTGGCAGGGCATATGATGATAATAACTCATTCTTGAATCTGGGATGTACATTCTTGTATTCACAACAACAACAATTAACATAATTTCAAACCATAGTACCATTTTCACAACACCTTCCTTACCATCCCTACTCAACACTGACCCTAAGACATCTTGAGCTTCAGGTTAGGATGCATGCCTTAATCATTGTAGAACAATGTATAATAATCTTCCATAAGCTGAGATTTTGAGTCTGGCAAGGCAGTTGCTTGGGCAAACTGTTTGTTTCTCAGCCTGGTAAAGCCTCCCTTCAGGCTATGAACAATGACACATTTGCAGAATATGAACATATTTTGAGGGATTGGGGAGAGGAGTGTGGGGAGGGTGGGGGGGGGGTTCTAAACACTGAGGTGAACATGGATGGGAAAAGTAGGTATTCTATTCAGACATTAAGGGGTATTCAGTATTCAGACATTAAGCAGCATTAAGTATTAAGACTATTAACTGGTATTTATTATTCAGACATTAACCAGTATTCAGTATTCAGACATTAAACTGGTATTCAGTATTCAGGCATTAAACAGTATTCAGTATTCAGACATTAACTGGTATTCAGTATTCAGACATTAACTGGTATTCAGTATTCAGACATTAACTGGTATTCAGTATTCAAACATTAACCAGTATTCAGACATTAACTGGTATTCAGTATTCAGGCATTAACCAGTATTCAGTATTCAGACATTAACTGGTATTCAATATTCAGACATTAACTGGTATTCAGTATTCAGACATTAACTGGTATTCAGTATTCAGGCATTAACCAGTATTCAGTATTCAGACATTAACCAGTATTCAGACATTAACCAGTATTCAGGTACTCATACATTAATCAGTATTCAGACATTAACTGGTATTCAATATTCAGACATTAACTGGTATTTAGTATTCAGACATTAACCAGTATTCAGGTACTCATACATTAACCAATATTCAGTATCAGACATTAACTGGTATTCAGTGTTCAGACATTAACTGGTATTCAGTATTCAGACATTAACCAGTATTCAGGTATTCATACATTAACCAATATTCAGTATTCAGACCTTAACTGGTATTCAGTGTTCAGACATTAACTGTAACATGTGTGAAATGTTTGCTAGAGAGCTGCATTTGGGATCACAGCCTAGAGTGAGATAATGTTTTGCTTGAATAATTAAGATAAGCAGATAAGTTTATGTGGGGAAATGCTGTTTTGTGTGGACCTGGAATAATGTGCAACCATGGGTTTAAAAAGTATGCACAGACGTGTGTGCACACACATCTACACACAGGTGTGTATGTGTTCATGTGTAGTAAAAAGCTAATACTGATTTGAGACTGGCATCTTGCATCTTGACAGATGATAGTGTATTACTAGTTTGTTACATTGTGTTTCTAACAAGACACAACTACTGCAACCCGTGGTGGTAGCGAATGTTATACCTCTCTTTACCACAAACAAAGTATTGTTTGGCGCTCACAGAAGGAGAAGAAGGAAGTAGAGACTAGAGGACAAATTAGACAACATAAAATTTGAAAGCTATAGTTACCGACTGGGATTCAAACCTGTCACCTCGAAATAGCGCAGCGCCTTGCTGCAGGAACAAGTGTACTTCGACACATGACCAAACTAGACACTCCGAAAAAGTGTCCTTCATTAGTCGTGTCTATCATACACCTCAATGGTTTTATACAAATTCTATCCGTGTTCCATAGTTGTAGGTTCATGTGTATGATGGACATGACTAATGAAGACACTTTTTCAGAGTCTCTAGTTGGTCATGCGTCGAAGTACACTTGTTCCTGCAGCGAGGCGCTGCCGCCATTTGGAAGTGACACGTTCGAATCCCGGCCTGGTAACTATA
The DNA here is from genome assembly GCA_014155875.1 of Cepaea nemoralis. Taxonomy (NCBI): domain Eukaryota; kingdom Metazoa; phylum Mollusca; class Gastropoda; order Stylommatophora; family Helicidae; genus Cepaea; species Cepaea nemoralis. Next base: position 628,078 of record JACEFZ010012588.1, on the reverse strand, counting down.
ACTTTCAAATTTTGTGTTGTCTAGTTGTTTAGTGCGTCCTCTAGTCTACTTCCTTCTTCTCCTTCTGTGAGCACAAACAATACTTTGTGTGTTATTTATGTAACTGTCTCAGTGGGCCTCAAGGTGTCCCAAATTGATTTCCTGTGTAATACATCTTTAGCACAAAGCCTAGGCTGAAAAGTCGAGACCATGTTTTCCCATGCAGCATGATCCCTCTTTTGGCTTGCCTAGTTTTATTCCAGAGGAAAGGTATCACCGTGAAACTAACATATGCACATACTTTACGGGGATGTTACTTGGGAAGAATACCATGGACGTACAGGAAAAAACAACCAGTGAGCAAGTCATACAAGAACAACTGAAAACCGTAAATTGATTAGAGAAATTAGACTAGACAGTCAACATGTTTTGGACACGTTATAAGAAGAAATAAATTAGAGAACTAAGTGACAACTGGCAAGATTGAGGGAAAAAGAATAAGGGGAAGGCAGAGAAATAATTATTTTAATGGCTTGGCCACGTGATATGGTCGAGACAAGAACACTGAGCTGATCCACGACTCTGGTGATCACGTGAGATTGCGAAACATGACTGCCCACACTAATTAGCATAGCACGTGATGATGATGAGTTACACGGTTGGTGGGATAGGGGTTCCTCTGTCAAGGGAGAAGCAAGGCACCTTCCTCCCTCTGCTCACCTACGGGGCACCCTTGGGCAAGGCTTAGTGCCTGTTTATTCCTCGCTTCTCAACCAAGGTAACGTGAAAGAATAGGAGCAGGTGTTAGACTGAGATTATTGGCAGATGATGGGTAGTTGTTGGCTATGGTCTCAAGTACATGATGTTAGACACCGAGCCGAATATCAAAGTGAATGGTCATAAACTAAGCGTTGTGGACAAATTCACCTATCTTTGGCAGCACTGTTAGTTAGTTAGTTAGTTAGTCGACAGATCATCCTTGTTGCACATCGGACCATTCAGTCCATAAGTGCTCGGATCCCCTCCTCAGCAAATCCCGCAGTGTGTAGCGGCTAACGACGCCAGTTCTGTGTTGGTTTATCAATCTTCTTTGGCTTCCTGCGTAGTGTTCTTGTTTGGCCACCCCTCTTTTAATTTGCTGCTCTCGCAGTCTGGCCATTGTTGTAGATTCACAGTCATCACTTGGTTCTTGCAAAAGTCTCACTTCTCGTAGAGCATTCAGAATGTCAGCCTGGTCCATGGCGCGTCCGCCCTCCACAGTAGCCTCACCTGCGAGCTTGTCAGCCCGCTCATTTCCTTGTACTCCCGCATGACCTGGCACGAAGATGAAACTAATCTTTGCCAGCCGAGACCGCTCCAGAGGCAGCAACCATTCTCTTCGGATCGACCCCTCCTCTATCCTCTTGATCATGTTCATTGAGTCGCTAAGGAAACAAGCCCTAGTGAATGTCTGTGTCTCGAGCCATGTTATTGCTTTACTTACTGCCATGACTTCCATGGTCAGGCTACTTGTGGTTTCAGTGAAAGCACCAGAGTCCTCCTTCACAATTCTCCCTCCGGCCCGAGCTGTAAAGGCCCATGAGCTTCTCACATGTCGGACGACCGACCCATCTGTGTAGATGACCGCGTCACTGTCTAGCGAATTCTCGAAAATCAACGCTTGTACTTCAGCCTCCACAGCAGCCGGATTTTCTTGTCTGCATTTTCTATCTAGTTGGATGCAAACTGAAAAGGATGTGCAGAAGTCTGTTGGCACTTGCACCCACTCCTCGCCAGGTTCTAAGTCCTCAAGTGAACACACCTGTTGAAGAATGTCTTCGGCTTGACCCATCCACGACCGTCCTCTTTTTAACCTGCTGCCCTTCACCTTCCTAATTTCACTATGCAGTGGATGCTGTGTGTTTGCGTTAATTCTGAGGTAGGCGCGTGCCCTGCAAACTTGCATTCTCTCTTCAATGGTTGGAAAATCAAGAAGGTAGCGCATCGCCCTGCATGCTGTATCTCTTGTACATCCAAGAATAATGCGCATAGCTTCATTCTGTATCCTTTCCATCCTTTCTATCTGCTTATGGCTGAGAGTCAGGATTGCCATTGCATACTCCAAAACAGACATGACCAGCCCCTCGTACAGAAGACATAGATGGCGCTGCTCACAGTTTGCTGCCGCCATCACCCGCATCGCTGCCAAGCCCCGCTTGGCCTTTGTTATCACCTGGTCTATGTGCACATTATAAGCAAGGCTTCGATCAAACCGTATCCCCAGGTAATTCATTGCCTGCGTTCTTTCCACCGTCTCTGAACACAGCATTACAGTTGGTGTTGGATTGTTGACAATATGATTATTCAACGAGAACCAAGTCACTGTTGCCTTTGTTGGGTTGACCATTGCCCCAGCTTCATCACACCAAGTACTTATGCGATTGAGTTCGGTTTGTAGTTCCACAGCAACCTCCTCTCTATCCTTACCCTGACGATACACTAAAACATCATCGGCATATGACAATGTCCTGCCAGGTCCAGTGATCTGCTCACTGGTGATTCTCACTGTGTAGGCGTTGAACAGTACCGGAGATAATGGTGATCCCTGTGGTAGGCCAGGATATATTGTTGTTGGTTCCGAAGTCCAACTGCCACATCTAAAAACTACTTTCCGTTGGAAGAGGGCTGCAGCGATCCAACTAAGGAGGAATGGACTTACGTTTAGTTCAAGAAGCTGAAACATTAAAAAATCCAGTGGTACTCTGTTGTATGCGTCCTCAAGATCAATCGCTGCAGCAACAGTTTCAGTGCCTGAGTGGAAACCTTCATAGACATCATGGGCAAAGACTGCTGCATTGGTCCAGGTTTCTCTTTTTGGACGGTACCCACCCAGGGTAGGTGGGAAAACACCTTGCCTCTCTAGTTGGCTTGATATTTTCCTGGCAATTACCTTCTCCAGCAGCTTGCCTACTGTATTCTGCATGGTTATAATTCGATATCCCTGAATTTTTTTGTGGTCTTTGTCAGGCTTCGGCAAGGGAATCAGATAGCTATGTAACCATTCCTCCTTGATGCTAGCACTCCCTATACTGTTGTTGTACATGTCTGCTAGTTTCTCTAGCTCATTGTCGGTACACCTATTTATGTCGTCGTATCTTATGCCATCAGGACCTGGAGCACTGTTTTTTGATCGTCGAAGCACAGCCTTGATTTCTTTCACTGTCACTGTGTCTTCATCCGAAGTGTTCTGGGCCTTGCATCTGTCTGAGGTGACCTCCTTGGCCAGATTCCGGCCTCCCATGTCTGTCTGGTTGCTCTGCTCAAGGTAGCGTTCAAAGAGGGCTTTGCCCTTGTCCTCATCAGTCCTCTGCCAGATGAGGTCAGCACCTTGGAAGTCAGAAATGCTCTTATTCTTGACTACCCCACTCATGCTTTTATGTAGTCGCCAGAACAATTTCAGTGACTTGTCTGTGCTTACTCTTTGACACACCTCTGCCCATTTTTCGCTTTTAACCACCTTGACCAGTTTTTTGAAATAGCTTACTTTTGTGTGCATCTCTCTTTCTAAGTGCAAGCAGGGACTAGGATGACCAGCTCTGTGTCACAAGCTGCCACAATTAATGACAAAATGAATGTGAGAATCTACAAGGCCAGTGCAGCCTTTGGCAGACTATACAAAAATGTGTGGGGCTGAAATGGAATAAGCCTGCAGACAAAGCTGAAAGTCTACAAAGCAGTCGTATTATCCACACTGCTATATAATTATGAAACCTGGACTGTTTATTAGTGACACGCTAGGAAATTAAACCACTTCCACACAGTCTGAGTTAGGAAGCTATTGAAGATTAAATGGCAAGACAAGATCCCAGACACTGAAGTCTTAGAAAGAGCGTCCATGCCCAGTATCCACACTCTACTAATGAAGAATCATATTTACTGGGCTGGTCACTTGACTCGCATGTCAGATCACAGGCTCCCTAAACATATTTTTTACAGTGAGCTTCACTGTGGTAAACGCTCCCAAGGCAGCCAGAGGAAACGCTTTAAAGACACTCTGAAGATCTCATTAAAAGCTTTTGGAATTCCTCACAACACTTTGGAGACTGCTGCCAAAGACCACATTTTGTGGCGTACATCATTACGCAAGGGTGTAGTCACTCATGTAGCAAACAGGACTGCAAGAGCTGTGAAAAAATGTAGACAAAAAAAACACCCCAGGAGATTCTCCTCCTGAAAGTCAAAGCCTCTTTGTCCACATTGTCAAAGAGCATTTCGATTCAAAATAGGCCTTACCAGCCATCTTAGAACTCACAGCTCCAAATTTTCAACCCCAATGGATGAAATGAAGGGTCAGCATCATTCTTTATGGAGAAACAACATCACCAGATAGCGGTTCTCTTATCGAGAAAATGGCTACATTCACAACTGCCAGTGGCAGGCTACCTTCTTTTCAGATGCCTATTAAGTAAACCAGTTTCGACCAGCTCTCAGAATTTCAGATGACCTGATTAAGAATGGGAGGGTGTGAGATAGTGACCTATGACCAGGCTTGCTTATCGGCACGGCCCAATGATGATGAAGAGTCACTCACTGTTTAGTCAGTGTAGGTATTCTGCCACCGCGGCCATGGTTTATAGGTCGATCCCCAAGAGTAGCAGCATTTCTTTCTACTTTTTCTTGTTTAAATTGTAGTGAGCAGTGTTTGTTTTTATTGATTATTTCCAGAAGTTTTCATCTGGTGCTAATTAATAGCACTTTCAACAACAGCAGCCTGGTTGTACCAGTCTTGTCCAGAGGGATTTGGATACAAGAAGGGATATAATTATCCTTTGTGTCATTTGAAGTGACTTGCTGGAATTGGAGAGCTCTTGTCTGGTGATTTATGTGGGACACTGTATAATTACATGTAGACAGTTGTATAATACATGTCAGAGACAGTTGTATAAGTACATGTGAGACACTTGTATAATACATGTGGACATTTTTATAAATACTAGATACACTTGTATAAATACATATGGGACACTTGTGTAAAGACATGTCAGACGATTGTATAAGTTACAATGTCAGAACAGTTGTATAAGAAGTACTGTCAGAAAGTTGTATTCAGTACAATGTCAGACAGTTGTATACGTACATGTCAGACAGTTGTAATAAGTACATGTCAAACAGTTGTATAAGTAAGCAGGTCAGTACAGTTGATAGTACCTGTCAGACAGTTGTATAATTACATGTTCGACAGTGTGTATAAGTACATGTCAGACAGTTATGTATAAGTACAATTTCAGACATTTGTATAAGTTACATGTCAGACAGTTGTATAAGTACATTTCCAGACAGTTTTATAAGTACATTCACAGTTGTATAAGAATACATATGAGACACTTGTATAAATACATGATGGGCACTTGTGTAAATACATATGAGACACTGGTATACGTGCTTGTGAGACAGCATTGTATAAGTCTTTTCATATGAGCACGTATATAAATACATTTGATATGTTCTATTCTATGGATATTGTTTGCACTCACCTAATACATGTTATGCAGCTGTTCTTGGATTTCCATTCCTAGCTATTTAGGCTAAATTTTTGCTAGACTATAAAGGACTCAGAAATAGATTACCAGATGTGGCCGATATTGCTTCCTATCACAAATAGCCTGGTGATTTCATGACATATAGGTTTCGTGATCAGTTTGGGACATATTATGGTAACCCCACGATTGTCTGGTTTTCCGTGACATATGGGTTCTTACCGTTGGACATTAGGGAACCCACAAGATGTCTGTTGGTTCGTGACCTGTAGTTTCTTACGTATAAACATTTAGGGAACCCACAGATCGTCTGTGCTTGCTTGCTTGTTGTGTTCGCTGTCTGTGAACTCCAGCGTGAAGGTCCCATGTAGTGGCGGATGAAGACAATCCTGTTGTCCAACATTCGTGTGATGTCATACCGGACCTGAGGTTGCATGAGTATTCGTTGTCCCATGTCTGGCTTATTGGTGTGCAGACTGGTGGTTCCTCAGCCGTGCAGGCAGATACTCTCCGGCTTTGGAAGAATCAGCGATCCTACGACTTTAGCCAGGACCCCGAAGGACCTGTTGCCAGGACGCACATAGCTCAGATTGTTAGTATGCTCTTGGCCAGTAATAAAACCTGGCCCTGGTGCTTAAGATATTCGCTGTTATTCGATGACATATAGGCTCTTACAGTGTTGGACATTGAGTGTAGCCATAAGATAGTCTGGTGATTCGTACCTTGTTAGGTTCTACAGTACATTTCAGGAAGCCACCAGAACAGTCCGTGATTTGCGACATATTAATTCTACAGTATTGAGATTTAGGAACTCACAAGATAGTCCTCGATTTGTGAGCATATAGTTCTTACCGTATGGATATTTAGGGAACCCACTAGATTATCTGGTGATTCTTGACTAAAGGTTTGCTTACAGTAGCGCTGGCTGATGGGCTTAGAATGCCTGATTCTCTTCCCGCCGGAGACCCGGGTTTTCGAATCCTCGGTAAGGTGTGGATATTTTTCTGTCAGGGTGGCAAACGAAAACCCCCCTTTTAACGCTGCACAGTTTGGCGGCGACTGCACTAGCCGGGTGGCTTTAATTCCTCTAGCTCAGGATCCTCACCCCCAACCATACCCACAAGGTACTAATATTTTGTGGGTTTAGTGATAACAGTATGGATATTATAGGGACCCAGCGAGATAGTCCTGTGATTTGGGCATATGGGTTCTTACAGTATCACATTTTAGAACCCACAGATAGTCCTAGGGAAACCCACAAGATCATCATCATTATGTGCGCATAGCCTCTGTGTCTCGTGCCAATATGTACTTCCAACATTTACGAGAGCTTCCTAATTCCATGCCCTCATGCCCGTTTATTCTGGGCTATTCCAGGGAAAAATAGCAATTCAACTTAGAAGATACAAATGCTATCATGTTACTTTCTGACACACACTCTTACGTCTGGACCTAGACCTGGCATGTTTTCCTAAAAACAAGAATTGCTTGCATCATCCCCGCCTGTCTAGCGCTATTACACACATTACTAAGTTGCAGACAACTTTTGGTTATTCGCTTAGTTTACTATTATTAGATGCTAAAACCTTGTGTTCTCTGCCACCTTTTCTAATGGCCAGGCATCTAGATTCCATCTGTCACTGAATTTTTCACTTTCTTCGTTTGGTTCGCATTAATTTCATTTGCGACCATAATTTGCGTTGTGCTAGTTACCGTAGCAGAGGTACTAATGATTTGCTTGCCTTTTTGGCTGGCATTCGGCAAAAGGATACGGGTGCCATTCGTAATCCTGGGATGCCGCGTTTGAAATACAGATTTGGGCGATTTAGCAGCAGACCATCTTGGGTTGGTTTTCATGCAATGGTAGAGGTTCCGGTCGTGCAGAAAGAAATAGCAAACTTCTAAACATAAACTTGCCAAGACATCACACACAGCCATAAAATTCTGGTGTTGAATGCAACGTCCTGTAAAGGATATACAACTAAGTAACTTAGTGGGCATACCCAACTTCTTCCAGACAGTTGTTGTCTGGGTGAACCTTCCTGTGTAGTGTCATAGATCTTGGACGTGTACCAGTCGAACCAATATGGTATGGTCGGGTTAGACTTTCCACCTAATGAGTTCCATTGAGTAGGATTTTCGTGCACTGGACATGTGACACCAACTTGTCATTTAGTTGGGATCACTTTGGGACATTAGAATCCAATTGTCAGATTCGTAGAGCAGACCTTGGATAGACACCATTTACCCTTGATTTGTGGGTGGGCTGATTTTTATTGTTTAAATTTTTGTACGCTCGCTTGCTTTTAACTCCAGCGTATGCCGTACATGCTACTTATAGTAGTGCTGGACTGAATTGGGTGTGGATTAACTTTCCCTATTAACAGTGTCCTTCGCCATCAGGCGAATCCACTCCAACTTCAGAGGTACTTGTAATTTACGTCCCCAAGTCAAGGACGATAGGTCAACATTTGAGTCCAGCTGTCCGATGTAGAGGTTAAACTCCTTAACTCTGCATCAGCACACCTGGTGCTTAAGAACACATTATCTTATCCATTCGGCCATGCTGACCTATGATGTGCTGATGAGTGCTGGAGGATTTTCCACTGTGTGGTTTCTGGTCATTGCATCTCTAGGAGCCACCAACTCAGAGACGACCCTGCCGGTTGGCTGTGGCTTATGATGAACATTGATCCATGGTGGACGACAAGAACATATGGCATAAATCTCACATGGGTCTCTAAAACTAGCACAGGAATGCTGGTGCCCGAGTTGAGGTACAGGGTATTCCTGTATACACAATTCAGCGGCCATAACTTTCCACTTCTCACTAGCACCTTACCGTCTTGACAGATATACACAATGTATACACAATACAACGGCCATAACTTTCCACTTCTCACTAGCACCTTACCGTCTTGACAGATGATAGTTTATTACATTGTGCTTCTAAGAAGGTATAACTACAACCCATGGTGTTAGCGAATGTTATACCTCCTCATAGCACAAAACCTAAGCTGAATTGTAGAGGCCATGTGTTGCCCATGCAGCGTGATCCCTGTCTCTGCCCGCTTAGTTTACTCCAGAAGAAAGGTAACACCAATACTACGCCTCGAACAAGGCAAGCTGCAGAAGCTGTTGGGTCAGCAAAGCAATGCTCTATCTGCAGGTATCAGATCTTAATTAGATCTGACTTAGATCTGACTGAACTACCATAAACAACAAATGATACTACTCGCTTTCTGTTAGCGCCAAATGTTTCACCAAACCCACCATGCCACATTGTGACAACGGTTTTGGGCGGAGAAGTGCCAATTTGAGGGTGCATGCCTTATCTTTGTTCAAAGAAATGCAACCTAAAGATTAAATGTCATGACAGGCAGACAGGCTCTAAGCCTTGGTCAGCAACTGGTCTAGGATCGAAGCTATGGCTTTCCACTTATTGTAACTGAAATCACATCATCACATCTGCAGCTCATTGATCGTCTGTCTTCAGCATACTGTGTTCAAATCCCAGTCATCCCTCCTCATGCTTAACACTTCCTGCAGCGCCGTGATGATCAACCCGTTCCTCTCCATTGTATACATGATTCCATAGGCCCTAGACCACATCTGCCTTATCCCATATCCCAGTAATGCCACCTCATGCGTAACACATCTGTTTCCTCCATTTCCAACCTGATGAGTTGACAACCAACATCATAGCTCTCAGGATATTCCCTTCTTACAGCCTGTGTTCAATGTTCATGATGCTAAAACAATATTGATCACAATTACTTTCAAACGAGCATACGTTTTGTGTAGATCAGCCGCGGGAGATTTGAGTTGAGTTGAGCTAAGAACCGACAGTACTCCACTCGAAGACATTCCCATATGCGCCCTGTCCCTTCGTTCAACAGCCAGCGAAGAGTCACACTACTAATCGTTCCCATCACTATCTGACTGAAAGTTCTCCTGGTCTTCCCTCTCAGTTTTGAGATTCTACCAGAACCCCTGCCGAGCCCGCGCAATCTCATTCTTTCCACATACGGGTTCTCAGTCTGTTCCACCACCTTCTCCACCTGGTCCCACGACCACCTCTCCCTTATCCATAGGTAATCTACCACCAAGAGGTGCATTCTCTGCCAGCCTATCAGCCTGTTCATTCCCCCCCCCCCCACCCCACCCCCGCACACCCGCTTGGCCAGGTCAGCCGCAGGAGAATTTGTTGCATTGATTTTGATGGTATGAGATTCTGCTACTTAGAAAACAATGGCCAATTACTGAATCTAATCATTTTCTAGTAAATCGCAAACAGTCAATAAATGCTGGGGTTGATTGCAGCATCTTGTAAAAGGACACGCAATTAACTTTATTATAAGAAAGAGACAAAACATTCTTTGGTCTTGAGAGAATAGAGATTTGAGAACACACTGTGACGACGGGAAAGCTCTCCGTGGCAATTTCTTGAATGAAAGCATTAATCAGTTTCATGGTCATGACATTTCTATACATATTTCAGTCGAAGGCGAGCATGAATGAAAGAATGAATGAACTCACAGACGGGCAGACAGATGAACGAATAAAGAAACAAGCCAACTTTTTTTTGTTCAGAGTGAAGAATTAGGAACACCGGGCCATCTAACATTCTGCCCCTATTGTCTCTGTCCTTTCATGCATTGTTTCATTCATATGTCACATATATGGTGAAAAACTACCGAACGTAAACTTGCCTAAGAAATCACAAACAGCCAAAGAAGAAAAATGCTGGGGTTGAATGCGATCTTCTATAAAGGACACCCAACTTTTAACTAGTATGTCTTCTAATCTCTCCTGTTTCCTTCTACTCCTATGAACACTAAACAATACCTATACATGCTGAGGCTGATTGACGCCTTAAAGAACATGCAACCAGCGTTTTTAAACCTGGAGCAATATGGGGCGGGCAGCTAGATCAGAAGAGACCAAAAGTACTTTTAACGGTTTCCCCAGGCGCGTTAATCAGTGCAGGGAAGTCAGATAACGTGGAGTGGTTGTTGAAATAAACCGCGTATTTACCGTGATCTCGGGCACACGTCTGGTGTTCTTTGGTCTGTTTCTGTGGTTGCACTTATATAGCCGTCACAGCCAGTTCTAATTGTCACGTCACAGCGAGTTCTAATCGCCACGTCACAGCGAGTAGGTGGTGTAATTGCAAGATTGCTTATTTTTTTACATCGGGATAGGAGGACGATGTCAGTGGAGACACCGGGACATTATAGTGTTACAGTATATGTCTGTCTGCCCGCCCGTCTAATTAGTCAGTCAATCTGTCTGACTGTCCGTCTGATCTATCAGTCAGTCAGTCAATATGTCTGTCTGTCTGTCTGCCTGTCTGTCTGTCTGTCTGTCTGTCTGTCTAATCTATTAATCAATAATTTTATCTGTCTGTTTGTATTTCTATCTGTCTGTCTATCTGTCTGTCTATCTAAATATACATCCATCAACCCATTCATCCTTACATCTATCTATCTGCCTGCCTGCTTAACTATATATCTGTATGTATGTCTGTCTATCTATCTGTCTGTTGGACTTTCTACATATACATCCATCCATCCATCCGTCCACCCATCCATCTAACTAGCTATATATCTTGTTAGCTGGCTGTCTGTCTAAATATCAGTCCATCCATCCACCCAACTATGCATTCACCAAACCATCCATCTGCCCGCTTTCCTGTCTAACTAGCTATGCTATATGTCTCGCTCTCCGTCCCTCCGTCCGTCCTTCTGTCTGTCTGTATGCTTCAATTCTTTATCCTTTGAAAATAAAGTTCATTCTTTCGTTCTCCCTGTCTGTCTATCTATCTATATATCTGCGTGCTAAATTCTTAACCCATTGAAAATAATCTGTCTGCCCGTTCGCCCGTCCGTTCGTCCGTTGATCTGTCTGTGTGTCTGCCTGTGTGTCTGTCTGTCTGTCTGTCTGTCTGTCTGTCGTCTGTCTGTCTGTCTGTCTGTCTGTCTGCCTGTGTGTCGGTTACTCACCCAGTTCCCTCTCTCTATAGCTATAAAATCATGTCGTACATGTACACACACATGCCAGGCACAGTGCTAACTGATGATTGGTCCCCAGACCTCACTACGGAGCCAGTGATCTATCTCGCTGTAGAGCTACCGTGTCCAGCAGCAGCACCTCAACTAAATACGTTAACTGTCTGCATTCTGTATTGCTGCAGCCGTTACTTCTCTTGTCTGAGCTGAGTTGAGTTAAGAACCGACATCACAGCACTCGTGCATTCTCATACGTGCTCCATCCTCGTTTGCAACAACCAGCGGAAATCCCCGGTACTAATGGTACCAGTAGCAGTCTGATTATATACAAAGTGTAGGTTATAGCAGCGCTAGATTTTATTAGAAGGCAACAAGTCAAATAGTTTGACCATGCAAGTAGGTTACCAACTAACAGTATACCACAACAAACAGTTATATACAGATCAAATGGAAGCAAAAGAAGTGACCGACCACGTAAACAATGGACAGAGGGAATAGCAGAATCCATGAGAATAGCAGAATCCGTGGGAATAGCGATACACGAAGCCCATAAACAGGCACTCTCCCGCTGTTTGTACTTTACATCGACACCGCAAGGCACAAGAGGAAGAAGATGGGATGAGAATGCAGACACCCCATGCCTTGATAGATGTGCACAATCATGTCTTGTGTTCAGGATGGTAGGGTTGTTGGTTGGTTGTGAATCTTCTGGAAGAATGTAATAAATCTGAAACTTTGGCCGTATGGTCATCTTACCACATGGCAAGGGCCTGTAGCCGTTGGAGTCTTGTTGTAGATATGGCCCTCCCCACTCAGCTCTAAAGCACCAACTCCACATGGACACAGTGGCACCGCTCTCCTTCCCCTCTCCTAACCCAGAAGCCAACGGGGTGTGCAAGACACGTACTGGAATTTCACATCTCACTCTCTGGCATCTTGTCGTCTTGACAGACGATAGTTTGTTACATTATGTGTATAACAAGGCATAACAATTACAACCCATATCTAGCGAATGTTATACCTCTCTATAGCACAAAACATATGCTGAATTGTAGAGACCGTGCGTTGCCCATACATCATGATTCCCGTCTGCCAACATAGATTACTTCACAGGAACGGTAATACCAATACACCTAGGACAAGGCAAGCTACAGAAGCTGGCGGATCAGCTAAGCGTTGCTCAAACTGTGCACCTATCTGAGATTCGATCCTAGATCAGTTGTTGACCAAGGCTTATGGTCTGGTCTGCCGTGCCATGATATTTAGTCTTTAGGTTGTATTTCCTCGCACCAAGATCAGGCTTGTACGCTCCCAATTGTATTCCTCCGCCGGAAGCCATTGGCACAATGTGCAATGCCGAGTGTGGAGAGCGCCGCCCAACATTCGGCGCCAACAGAAAGCAGGTAGTACTGTGTGCTATCATACGGTAGCTCAGTCATAACTGACCAAGACCTGACTATTCTTCTTGGCCACCGATATAATGTATTCTCTGTAACGTTGAAGCTCAAAATCCAGGATTGGTCATGTGAATGTTATTCCCATGGGATGGGATATGATGGGACAGCACACATTTGTATTTCCCATGGGACAGTAGCCACGTCATAGCAACTTGATCTTCGTCAGAGCTATTTTTATTTTTTTTTTATTTTTTACCTTTATAAAGCTGTTTATCCTTTTTTCTTTATATATTTGTATCTATTATTTATCTTGTGGTGGGACACTGGATGAATAAATAAATGCCTTGAGGATGAAGTCACCATGTTTCAAAAATTACAGCAATCAACTTCACAACCATTAAGTTATTGGAAAAATGAACATAGGTTTCCACTGCTAAAAGCGAGTGCGAAAATTGTTTTGGCCATACCAGTGCCATCAGCAGCAACATAGCGCTTATTTAGTGCAGCTGGATTGTAGTGGAGTAAGTTACGAAAACAGATGTTACCAGCTCTAGTTATAAACTCTGTATATATAAGATTTGCATATAAGGTGAAAATTGTGGAAATGGTTCAGGGATTACATGGATTAACTGAATTATTACAAACAGTCTATCAGCAGGAAATTGATAATGTGCTGAATGAGCAGAGTGACTCAGAAACAGAATGAGAGTGTCAGAATGATATTTAGATTAAGCTTTTAAAAATAAAATACTATTTAGTAGACACCAAACATAAACTTTCATTAATTTCATAATTTTATTTGAACTGTATTCCATATTAATATTATAATGGGGATCCCATGGAATGGAATGGGATGGGATGGGACAGAAAAATATGTCCCATGGACTCATCTCATCTCATCATGTTCCTCTTATATCTTGCGGTGTCGAGGTGGAGTATAAACAGCGGGAGAATGCCCGTTTATGGGCTTCATGTATCGATATTCCCATGAACTCTGTTATTCCCTGCGTCCATCGTTTTACGTGGTCCGCCTCTTCCTCTGCTTCCCTCTGGTCTGTACATCATTGATTTTTGTGGTATACTGTTAGTTGGTAACCTACTTGCATGGCCAAAACATTTCACTTGCTGCCTTCTAATAAAATCTAGTTCTATAACCCCCACTTTAGTCCTGATTTCTTCATTTCTGATCTTATCTCTTCTTGACACATTGAGGGGGATTGAGGATTCTCAGGAATCTCATTTCTGTTGTTGTGATTTTTCTTTTCTCTTTTTCTGTCATTGTCCAGGTTTGGCATTGGTAACATGGAGTTGGTAGGAAGATTGTTTTGTAAAGTGCTTTCTTAGTAGTTATTGATACATGTTTGTTCTTTAGTATTGGTGCCATTTTCCCAATGAGTTGGTTTGCCTTATTGCATCTATTTTCGATCTCGTCTTCTGATTTGCTGTTTGATGATATTATACTTCCTAGGTACTTGAAACTCTTTACTTGTTTCAAGGGATGTTCGTTTAGGCGAATCGTTGTTGCTTTTTCTTCTTTAGTTATAGTCAGTACGTCTGTTTTACTTGTGCTAATTTTCATGTTATGTTCTCTACACATTTCGTTTAGACTATTCACGCGGTCTTGTAATTCAGCTTCTGATTTTGCTATTAGTGCTTGGTCATCCGCAAACAGGAGTTCTCTAATGGTTGGATTTGTAGATGGTTCTTCTTCTGTGTTCTCTTCATGCGGTGTTCTTGCGGTCTCTGTTTGGCTGGTTTCTTTACATATGTTGTCTATATATGTTATAAACAAGAGAGGGGACAGGACACAACCTTGTCGTACTCCGGATCTTATGGTGAAGGGTTCTGAGTGTCCTCCAGTTGCTCTCACTATGGATTCACTGTTGTTGTAGAAGCTTCTACATAGGTTTGTTAGATGTGTACTCACTCCATATTTTTTAAGGATTTCCCCACAGCTTGTTTCTGTCTACTCTATCAAATGCCTTTTCTTGGTCGACAAAGGCTAAGTAGAGTGTTTCATTGAATTCGATTGATTTTTCTATAAGTTGTCTAAGTGCAAAAATGGCATCTGTGCATCTTTTGTTTTTCCTAAATCCAAGTTGTGTTTCGCTTAGCTGGGGTTCTATAATAGTTCGTAATCTTTTCTCAAGAATTTTGCCAAATATTGTCCCAGTATGGACAAGCCTGATAAAGTCCCCTAGTGATTGCTAAATGGTCCTTGGCTCACATGCGTGCGTTGCAACAGGAAAGATTCGTGTTCTCGGCAACTGTGCTTGAGCTAAGTGATGTTAATCATTCCTGCCCCCCCCCCCCCTCCTTGATAAGAGGTGAGTTGAGTTGAGTCACTCGGGGCATTCCCATACTTGCTCTGTCCTCATCTGCAACATCCAGCGATGAGACCCTAATACTAATGGTACCAGTTGCAGTCTGATTTGTGTCCCCCTTGCCTTTCTCGGTGCTTTGAGTGTCGGCCACACCCTCTGGTCACTCCCTGCAGCACCATTCCCTCAAAGCTGTGATGTTATGCCGTTCTTCTGCACCATAGTACGATTCCAAAAAGGCCCAAGCACATCTGCTTTACCATGCACCAGTACGCCACCAGTGGTGCAGACCCAGCCAATTCGCTGCTCATTTCCCACCACACCAGCATGTCCTGTGGAAAAATTCAACATATGCCCTCTATTTGTGATTGTTGAATGGAAGCCTTCCACTCTGCCCGAAGCATGCCTGTCTTCATCTTTCTCATCAGCCCTGTTCTAATTTCTACAAGACATCTCCAATCTTTCAGCCCCAGAAGATCACTCAAGAGGTGCCCAATGAGTGACCACTATGAACAATCGTCTATCTATTACTTGCACAGATGCAACATACACAGAGAAAGTAGAATAGATATAGCAGAAGGCTGATTTGTTTAGTGTGCTCTTGACCAAATGCAGATCCTAGGGCACGTGACGAGGATAATCAGAATGGAAAACTTAGTGACAACTGTTATGATTGAAAGGAAACGAGCAAGGGGCAGGCAGACAGATAAATATCGGGACGACTTACGCACGTAGCATAATGGGAATAAGAACACCGACATGATCCAAGGCTCTGGTGATCGTGTTTAGATGGCGAACCATAACCTATCGGCATAACGGATGATGAGACCAAATTTAAAGGAATTAGCCGACACATTATGCGACGGCTGAGATTCAAGTGGGAGCCTAACACACAGCGTGGGCTGTTTGTGATTGACACAGTTAACAGCGTGCATCATCTGACCGTTAAGTTTTGCTTTCCCATCTTTCCTGTGGCAACTTGTCTAGAGGCATAATGGGAAATGTGCAATCAGTGAAGTTGAGCAGCGATAATTTTGAACTTCAACAGGGGAGGCGTGGCTGAGAGGTTAAGGTGATCACCTCAGGTTCAGAATATGTTCCTATCTCGGCATAGGGCTGGAGTTTTTAAAAACAAGAACATTTGTGTCTCATTTGTTTTCTTTCGCTGGCTTTGAACTCAAGTGTAGTCCATATACGCACGACTACTACTTCTAGTAGACGGGACTGATTTGCGTTGCATTAGCTTTCCCTATTACCAGTGTCCCTCGCCATCAGGACTTCCGAGGTACTTGTAATCTACGTCCCCCATTCAAAGACGAGAAGTCAGCATTTTAGTCCAACTGATCGGTGTAGGGGTTGAGCCTGCTACCTCGACATCAGCACACCGGAAGTTTAAGAACGAGCTTTCTTATCCATTTGGCTATGCTGGCCTCCATTGGTCTCTCATGAGATCATAGGTCCCCCTGATTTATTGAGTAGCTAGAACCTTTACCTAGAGTTCTGGGATAAGGGCGAAAAACAGGAGGTTCAGTGACAAGTTGTGCACATTAAAAATGCCGTGTCAGCTGAAAATCGCGGAGAGTAGACCGTGAAACCACTGTCTTGGCAAACATTGTTAGGGGAAAAGATAGCTAGACATGGTTGGTTTGACAGCCCGTTACCTTATAGGAAATCTGTTTAGAGGAAGCAGGCCTTACACAGATGCATGGTTAAGTCGGACACACTGACCTCTTTTATCAGTGTTTGTGGGGCACTTGGTTGTTTGTGGGGCACTTGGTTGTTTGTGCGGCACCTGTTTGTTTGTGGGGCACTTGGTTGTTTGTGGGGCACTTGGTTATTTGTGGGGCACTTGGTTGTTTGTGGGGCACCTGCCTGTTTGTGGGGCACTTGGTTGTTTGTGAGACACCTGTTTGTTTGTGGGGCACTTGGTTGTTTGTGAGACACCTGTTTATTTGTGGGTAGCTGTTTGTTTGTGTGGGCACCTGCCTGTTTGTGGGGCACCTGTTTGTTTGTGGGGTACCTGCCTTCATGTTATTTTGAATCAATTGTATATTGTCTAATGCGTCCTCTAGTATCTACTTCCTTCTTCTCCTTCTGTGAGCGCCAAACAATACTATGTGTGTTTATTTATGTAACTGTTTCAGTGGCCAGAACGGGTTCCCCAATTGATTTCCTAGTGATGTGCAGAGTGTCACAAACATAGAAAATAACCCCCCCCCCCCCCCCAAAAAAAAAAAACCCGGCCTTAGCCGAGAATTGAACCCACGCCGTTGTGTTTGGTGGGTTAAGGGATTGTCAGTTGTAATGCCGCATGTGATAAATTCTTCTTCTTCTTCTTCTTCTTCTTCTTCTTCTTCTTCTTCTTCTTCTTCTTCTTCTTCTTCTTCCTTCTTCTTCTTCTTCTTCCGATCCTCATCCTGTTCTCCTCTACTGTTATCTTTCTCCACTGCTGTCCTCTTTCTCATCCTCCTCTTCTCCCTCCTTCTCTTTTTCTACCTCTTATATCCCTCCCCTCTTCCTCATATGCACAAGAGCCTTCTGGGAATTAAGCAGTCATGCATATTTTCACTCCGCAGTGGTGGGGGTCAACTCTTCCCCTACTTGTCAACAACATATTGTGTGTCTGTGGCTGTCCTATACTTATTACAGGCACGTTCGTTTTCCTCCCAGGCCGTGAAAACCAACACACGTGCGAATTAATGGTCTGCCTAACTATATCACCTAGGCACCCAGCGCCTGGCGGCATTTATGTATGCGGGATTAAACACAACATGCTGAATATTGAATAAGGTTAGACCGTTAAACTAGCAGATATTCTCGCGTCCCTTTAATCGTGATGTGTGCAGCTATACAGTTATAAAGTGGCGTATGTTTAGTTATAGCAAACGAACCCCTCCAATTATCATTGCAAAGTAGTTATATTTATACATCCGTGTCCCGTTAATCCCTGTTTCTTGTTTTCTGTATCGTCACGTCACTTAAGCTCGTCATCTTCATGAAGATAAGCGTGGGCGATCATGTTTCGCTATCTCACACGATCATGTTTCGCTATCTCACACGATCATATTTCGCTATCTCACACGATCATGTTTCGCTACCTCACACGATCACATTTCGCTATCTCACACGATCATGTTTCGCTATCTCACACGATCATGTTTCGCTATCTCACACGATCATGTTTCGCTACCTCACATGACCATGTTTCGCTATCTCACACGATCATGTTTCGCTACCTCACACGATCATGTTTCGCTATCTCACAGGTCATGTTTCGCTATCTCACCCGGTCATGTTTCGCTATCTCACCCGGTCATGTTTCGCTATCTCACACGATCATATTTCGCTATCTCACACGATCATGTTTCGCTATCTCACACGATCACCTGAGTCTTGGATCAGCTCTCTGTTTTTGTCTCGATTACGCCACGTGGCGAAACCATCCATACATTTACTTCTTTATCTTCCCTTATCTCTCTCTCTCTCTCTCTCTCTCTCTCTCTCTCTCTCTCTCTCTCTCTCTCTCTCTCTCTCTCTCTCTCTCTCTCTCTCTCTCTCTTCCCCCCCCCCCCCCTCCCCCACCGATCTTGCCGTTGTCACCAGGCTCTCCTCTAGTTTATTTCTTTTCATAACATGCCCAAGAAATCTTGACTGTCTACATCTAATTTCTCTAATTAGTTGACGGTTGTCATTGGTTTTTCGGCAAGTTTACGTTCACTAGTTTGCCATTGCTTTCTGAACAACCGGCAGTCATACCATTATATGAAAACCAGCGCAAGACAGTCTGCTTCTAAATCGTCTAAATCGCCCGCAGCTGTTTCGATCGCGATATGCGGGATTGCCTATTGCATTTGTAACACCTTCTCCACAGTGCCGGTTTATCTGTAAGGTTGTTCGTTAATATGGCCGTGCTTACTTGGCCATGCCACGAAGATCCGTACGTTTACCGAGAAGCTTCGGCTTACACCGTCTGTTGAGGTCAGCATGGCCGAACAGGTAAGAGCGTGACCCGTAAACTTCCGGTGTGGTGATGGCGAGGTAGCGGGTTCAACCGCTACATCAGTTAGTTGGACTAAAATGTTGACTTCCTTGACTTAGGGACGTAAATTACAATTATCTCAGAAGTCGGAGTGGGTTTGCCTGATGACTGGTAATAGGGAAAGCTAACCCACGCACGAAAGTCAATCACGGTTGGACTATGCTCGAGTCTAAAACAAGCGAACAAAAACAACAACAGAAAACGACAGGTTAGGAGAAATTGATAAAGAAAACGACAGGTTAGGGGAAATTGATAAAGAAAACGACAAGGCAGGAGAAATTGATAAAGACAACGACAAGGTAGGAGAAATTGATTTTATAAAAAAAAAACCAAAAAAAAAACAACAACAATAACACGGTAGGAGAAACTGATAAAGACAACGACAATGTAGGAGAAATTGATTTTAAAAAAAACAAACAAACATCGACATGGTAGCAGAAACTGATAAAGACAACGACAAGGTAGAAGAAATCGATAAAGACGACGACAAGGTAAGAGAAATTGATTTTTTTTTAAAAACAACATGGTAGGAGAAACTGTTAAAGACAACGAAAGGGTAGGAGAAACTGGTAAAGACAAGACACGGACGTCAGCTAAAATATGCCGATTTAAGAGGCTTAAGGCATTTACATGCCTTTATTGAGTTGCGCTGAAACGGTGGCTTTCAACAAATTGAATCGACATCAATAGTTGCAATGAAGCAGATTAGATTGAAGATTGGAGTGGCCAAAAAAGATCAGCATACAACGTGTGTTAGCAGCAAAATCAACATCCGTCCACGTATTACCGGAAGTCATGCGGGAAAGAACAGTTTAACATTACTGTGGCCTGCCATGCATATCGTATGGGTGTTCATCCATCACGAGTGATGAGGACCATTCATTCATTGCATATTTTGATTTGATGAAGAACGAATGACTTGCGCTTTAGTTTGGATTATAGTGAGGAAGTGGTTGCGCAACTCCATCGACCTCACTCTCTCGTCTGCGTCCATCTGGTTCCAGTGGCGAGCATGGCAAGACGACTGGAGACGGACACAGATGCCACAGGCCAGTTATCCCTGCATATAGTGACTCTCACAAACAGCTGGTAGCCTAGAGTCTCGTGCAAACGGCACTTCTGTCAATCATGCATATCGTAAGACCGTATGGGACGCAGAGATGTTTCCAAGGGTTATATACAGGCCAAGACCTATTGACGCGTCCTCGCCGAGCGTCCTGGGCAACAGGTCCCTTCGAGGTCCTGGCTAAAGTCAGTAGGATCGCCGATTCCTCCGAAGTCGGAGAGTGTCTGCCTGTACGGCGAGGAACCACCA